>JANJYP010207292.1:0-15583 GCA_024605115.1 Rastrelliger brachysoma
CTGCTTTGTGGACAGAGTGAGACATGAAAGATTATTGACTGGGTATGTAACATGTTATGAATACAGTAGTGTGAGTGTGGAATTTTTTTTATCTTTATCATTTTTACATTTTAATATCAATGCTGCCAAAATTATATTGGCATAAAACTGTATGATTACTTTTAGCTTTGATATATTGCTTCAGTGCATCTCCTGTATGTTGCTTTGAGAAGGTTCAAAGACATTCAGGTTCAAGAGTCTCGAAATTGCCCAAAAGTATGAATGTGTATTTTTTTTTTTTTCTGTGTAAGTTAGTCTGACTAGGTAGTATCCCCACCTTTCATTCAATGCATGCTGGGATTGGTTCAAGCCCCTTGTGACCCTGAACAGGATCAGTGGGTATAGAAACTGGATGGATGGATGCTTTGAGGCGTTCTGTCAGCAGTAGGCTGATAGGTTTCCTCATTAAAATTCAGAGAATGGTTTTCTGCTCTCTGCAGGTTTGACTGACATTCAAAGTCTTTACAGCTCTGATGTTTTTCATGTGAGCCTTTTCAAAAGACACTTTCAGAGACAATTTGATGTGATTATGGCTATGTAAAAGGCTACATTATACATATCAGTCTTAAATCCAGCTATATCACCAATTCACAGATAGTGAAATGTGTACTGCCTAAACTTCACAGCTTAAATGTTCCAGTTTTCCCACATCTATGTCAGTGTACCAATGCTCAGTACATGTTTGTACATTATGTGCATCAAGAGTTCCTTTTACTATGAGTAGTTGTACCAGAGATTCACATTTTAAATACTTGAAGTTGAAGTTGGTTAAAGTGAATTTTCAGTACTCAGTAAATGAATTCCATCAATATAAGTGCAAGTAATGAGGTAATACTTGTCCTGATTTGGTCTAATCAAGTGCATTGATTAAACAGTTTACCACCAATTAAGGACACAAAATAGTATTTGTTTAGTTTGTTGTTAAATTCAAACAGTAATGCTTAATTAACATACTGTAGCTACAAGAGTGTAATATTTCTTTCTTCTTGAACAACAAAATAGCTCTTTGAATTCCACTTTGTTCCATTTGAGTATATTTTATCATAATTACACAACTTTATCGAAGCTCACGAGATAAACGGAGCAGCATTAGCTTACTTTAATCTATCCTGGTCTTATGAATGAAATGCTTCCAGTATTGCGTGAAACATTGGCAAACGCAATGTCTTATATACTGCACAAAGTGATAAAATTACAGGATGATTCTTCTGGGATTATTGTTTCTGAATAAGTGCAGTTATATATGGGACAAACTGCCCATCCTTGCCTATGTTCAGTCTTACTTGATTACACTACACAGCTCCATCTGCTGGACTTTGTAGTTGTTGCACATGGATATTTACTGTGTTTTATCTAAACATTATGATGTATCTGAACAGCATGTGTAACATAATCATCTGAGTGACATTAAGTCACCATGTTGTAGATCAAGTTATTGTCAGGACACACATAAGTAGATAGTGACTTGCATCTGTAGTTTATTCATAGAACACAGATGCTTTTCTCAGTTTCCCATGTGAATTTCATTACTTTGGGAAGCTTGAAGGGTCTCACAAACTTCAGTAGCATCTTGAATAAATACGGGCATATTAATATTGACAAATTATTTATGTGTGACTGATCTTATCCTTCATCTAAATGAGTTAAGCAGTGCTACAGAAGCCGCTTTCATATCTCAGTTTTTATAGTGTCTACACTAATATAATAACATGCCTAACAAGAGAAGCTGTTGTTGTGAGATAACTGAAAAGAAGAGTCATCTCCTCAAAGCTGCACATCATCTGACATCTCGCCTGCCTCTTCATCATCTCACGCTGCTTCTGTAGCTTCCTGCAGCAGAACTCCACATATTTCAGATGAGAGTATTAAATATGCAGACTAATGGATCGTCATCCGCAGAGACTCGCACACCACTAATGAAAAGAGGAAATGTTCTGAAAAAGCAGAATAAATCAACTTAACATTAATTANATCTATTAAATTTATATATTTCATGCTCTGAGCTCAGAGTTTCAGCTGCAGATGTTTGCTGTGGTTTAATATTACTGGTCGACTATCATTAACAGAGGCTTTGGTGTTCTCCTTAAGTCAATGTATAGTGTCCCCACATCTCTTGAGTCTTATTTTACTCTATCCAAATGTTGCTTTAACCTTCTTTTTAGTTAATTTACGCTGTATTGTTAGGGCATAATTAATTATTCAGCACTGCCTTAATAATGTTACTCCAGTGGTAAACAAACTTAATAGGCTTTGTTTAACTAACTGAACATATGATTCAGCATCAAATAGCTTTGTCACTGTGTCACAGTGATTCTGTCAAATAAAAACATGGATGTATTACCCGACAACAGACTGACAAAAGATAAAAACACAAATGGTCTATGAAGTAGTAATGTGCGAATATGCAAATGTTGTGTCCTTCACAGTTAATTTATCATGCTAATAGCAGCTGGATGATTCTTTTAAAAGCGTTTGTTGTGCCCCTCGGGGGGAAATGATTATCTGTGACCTGATGCAAGAAGATGAAATAAGGGATGTAAGAGTGGGAGCAGTCCTGTGTGATGGCTGTGGCTTGTAGAGTTTTAATAGAGCAGACTCACTGATAATTATTTTTGCTTGCTGGCAAATCTTCCCACCATATTAATCAGTTCTTCGGCTGATGTTAGACACATTCTTCCTGGTTTTGTAAATCAATTAATGGAATATTTGTTAAAAGTTGAGCACACACTTATTTTATCTGTGTGTAGTTTTTATCTCCCTGTTTTATTTCATCTTGCCTATGTCCTTTTATATTTTCTGTTAACAGGGTGATCAGAGATCTTTTCGTCAGCTGCAATGGACTCAACCAGGTGACAGAACTCATCTACCTTGACCAGACCCGCTCTTTGGCTCTGAAGGTGTTTGAGACTCTGATAATAGGTGTTGGACACCAGCAGGTGGATGGGGTGCTTCAGGAGCTGGAGAGTGCTGATGCAGAGGAAAGGGAGGCTGTCATGGGCCTTGCTGAGGAACTGGGGTCCCGAGGGGCTGCAGAGGGCCCGCAGAGCCTCAGCAAGTTCTACGAAGGCCTAAAGGAGGCGTATCCGCGTCATAAGAGCCGCAGCGGGCAGGGGCGAGGACCGGGCCGCGGCCGAGCAGAGACCCACCTCCACGTCATCAATCTTTTCTTGTGCGTGGCTTTCCTCTGCGTCAGCAAAGAGGCTGATTCTGACCGGGACTCAGCCAATGACTCTGAGGACACGTCGGGTTATGACAGTACAGCCAGTGAGCCTCTGGGTGGGCGGCTGCCTTACCTGTCCCCCGACAGTGTGGCCCTGCCCTCCAAGGAGCAGGTGCGCCGGGCTGCTGATGTGTGGTCAGTGTGTCGATGGATCTACCTGGCCAGCCCCTTGTTCCAGAGGCAGTTTTTTAGGCTAGGGGGACTGGATGTCTGCCTGCGCCTCATGGCCATGGTTATCCAGAAACTTTCCTGTAAGACCAAGGATGGGAAAGCAAAAAAGAAAAGGGACAGTAAGGGTAAAGGCAGTCCCGAGTCCACAGTACCAGTCACTTCGCTGGGAGTAGAGGAGACAACTCAAGAAACAGCTGACACCCACTGCACTGCACCACCCGAGGGAAGAACCAAAGATTCAGCAAAGAAGCTAGAGGAAGAGTGGCAACTGCAAAGTATTCGTCTCCTCGAGGCTTTACTGGCTATTTGTCTACACAGTGCTAACTCAGCCCTGCACAGGATCGAAACTGAACTTTCTTATCAGGTATGTCAAATTACACTGTATTGACCCATCAATCTGTGACCACATCAACCACAAAACAAAGTAATTTACCTTGGATTTAACCAGTATCTCAAATAATATCTTCTCTTGTTTGTAGCTCCAGTCAGTGGAAGAAACCCTGTTTGAAGTGAGAGACCAACTCTCTCGCTCAGGGGTGGTGAACTCTGACCTCGCTGTACCTCTGTTCGACTCTCTCCTGAGAGTGGCCTTGGCTGAGGTGTCATCCTGTCCTGATCCCCCTGAGGAGAAGACAGACAGGGTGAGTCCTGCCTTTGGAGAAACTGTGAGTGAAGTTACCAGTACCTTTTTATTTTTATATATATGTTCTCAAGTTATTTGAGCTACTTCATACTATCCAGGTTCATCTGTCCTGCTAAGCAGCATGTACATGAATTTAAGCAAAATTTCTAATTAAAACTATAAATATGTACACCCTGTGTTTATGTAATGTACATTTTAATGAGTCTGAAATTACACACTTCATGACTGCTGACTTCCATTTGCTGCTATTTTATAATTAGTATCTAATTGCAGTGAATTAAGGACTAAATGGTTAAATATCTATTTGGTTTTACTCGTTTTTCTTTCCTTGCTTCCTCTGTCTTGTTTTTTTTACTCTTTCTCTCACTCTGTTTTGAACAAATTCCTTTCACTAGTTTTAGAATTAGCAAATGCATCTTCAGCTGTCAGAACTATAGAGTCTAGAGAGATGAGACCTTTTACAAAACATACATGATTTTTAAAGACGTATGCTCCCAGAAACTGCTTTATGTTATGGGCGCTGCCCAATGGGAGGAACTCATTTTCCATTTTTTGCTAAATAATCTGCTGGTAGGGCGTGTGACTAATACAGGTGTTAGCTAACAGATGAATAATACATATTTGCTCCCAAAAGATTAAAAAAAATGTCTCATTTACAGTTGTTTGTTTTTTATATTTTTCTTCCGCTAACATAAAAGAGATTGTTTCCAGTCACCCTGACTGTATCTGCCACTTTTCATTTTATGAAATATAAAGAGCAGTGGTGTTTATTCAGTAGACAACCATACAATAAAAAGGAAAGCCATTTTCTCAGCCAAGCGTTGTTAAGCATCAGGGCTGCTGTGTACAGCCACCTCACACTTAGTTGCTAAGCACCCGTTATCTCCCTGATGGACAACAAACCAGCAGATGTAAATAATGATAGCCCTTGTTTAGAGCAAGCTGTGGAAGCAAACACTGGCGAGCTTGTCTTCATTTCGAAACCTAAATTGGTCATCAATGTTACTTTTTTACTGAAAGTTCCTCCAGCATAGTCTTGATAAACACGTTCAAATCAGGTCAGTTGTAAAACTTATACGTTTAGATCATTTCTCACAAATAATAAATAAAATGCAATCAATAAACTAATAAAATAACACTTCAGTCACAGAAGTCTCTGCCTCTATAATTGTACTTTCGCTTTTATTAAAGACGAGTCAGATATTCAGGTCCATATATGGTAACATGACCTTTTTTTTTCTTCCTTTTTTAATCATCGATCTGCACGTTCAGCTGTCCTCCTTCGAATGATTTGCAGGGCTGTGGTGGGTAGTGGGTAGTGGGTGGTGGGTGTCTCCTGTTTCACAGCCTAAAATTTGTTTTGCACGAGTCTTAAAATGCCTGTCTGACTAAGCCTGTTCCAACACAGGAGGATTTAGCGTTTTATATAATAGATTTACCTATTTCCTAAGAGATTAGTTCTTTCTCAGTGAGCCCAGCAGAGTGTGATGTTCACTTAACCATTACAAGTTTGAACTATGAAGCTCCAAGATTAGTCTTCCACAGCAAAGTTTGTCCACTGAAGGACTATTCTTTGTAATGTTATGTTCACCCACAATTGAATATCAAAGCAGCCTAGTCTTCATTTGAAAGCAAGCGACTGTATGTATTACAGTAAGCTTCTCCTTTGAACTGCTTTAAAGCCTGAGTGTTTGCTTCACTGTGTGCGTGTGTGTGTGCGCGCCTATGTGTACATATGATGACTGTACACCTCAAGGAACTGGGCTGTGTGAGTGCCACGCAAGTCAGCTGATATTTGTCTTATGACCTAAATCTTGTACTTTTTTCCCCCCTTCATCACTTGAAAACATTTTGTTGGCAAATTATTCGCTGCATTAGTGGTAGAACCGCTGCTTGTCATGCTGAGTAAGTATATTTTAATGAAACATTCTTAGATAAGAAGTTTTTTTTTTTCTAAAAACAGGTCAGCTCAAGCTCTTGAAACATTAGTCAAATCCTAAAACTGCTTGAAAGTTATGCAGGCAATGATCTTGTTTTGTACAGTATTTGTACGGGGATAGAAATTCATGGTGTTTTCTTGTTGCCTCTCCCTCTCTCTCTCTCTCTCCCTCTCTCTCTCTTTCTTTCTCTCTGTCTCGCCTGCTCCTTCTCTCTCTTTCTCTCTCTCTGTCTTTCTTTGTTTTACCCTATTTCCGTCAGAAGCTCCAGGTATTAGTGGAGGGGGCGGCCCCGGCTGGCGATCTTTCTGAGGAGGTGGATGAGGTGCAGAGCTGTGGCGTCAAGCCCCCCGGGGAGGAGGAGGGCTACGACGCCGACAGCGAGAGTAACCCTGAGGACATGGCAAAGCAGGAAGAGGGTAGGTCCACACTTAAATAAACACTCACTCCCATTTACTCCTCCTCAGGAATCCACAACTCACCACTCCTAAATAACATTAGGTCCAACTGGTTTATTATTTGCCCAGTTTGCTTTACTTTTAATTCTGGTTACATTCTTTGTAGATTCATTTTTCACCTTTAAACTTCCCTGAGGTTTTAAGAAATCACTTTTACTTCATGTACTTTGTCTTCTCTACTATTTGTTTTTGTTTGTGGAAAATGTCAGCAGACTAAACTTGATGGACTGAGAAGTCATGTATTTGTCTCAACCTTTAAACTTGCTTATTTTTAGCCTTGGGAAACCACAAATCCCAACTACAAAATTGATCATTCCGCATATTCATTGAAAATGAGTGCATTTCTTTGCCTTTACTGGATGATTATATGTTAAAAAGCATCGTGTTCTTTACACAGTTAGCTGCAATTGTAAGGTTCATTAAGGTGAAGGCTGCTAATATCTTGTAAAATACCACATCCTCCTTTGGTGTGCTCTGGCGGATATTTAGCAATAACAAGTGGTTGTTTTTTGTTGCGTAAATGTGACATGGCAGAAGCAGGTTTGAGACTTTTTTTTTTCTTTGAACAGCATCTTGGGTCAGCTCCACTTTTCCAGTCTGGGCTCGCAGGTTAAGAACGTGGTCTGATTACGCCCGGTTCCTTTTTTTTTTCATCCCCTCAGAATAGAGTCATTGTTTTTTGTGTTACAACTACAGTCAACCACTCTGTGGCCCCATGAGCTGGATCTTGTGACTCAAAGTTCCCATCAAACAAAGACTTAGACTTCCTGTAAAACTTAGTGTGTCTTTAATGCTGACCCCATGCTAGACTAATGAGCATAAATCAACTACAACCAATACAATAACACTTTTTTTTTCTTCCTTCCTCTCAACTCAGTTCTAAATTGCTATCCTTTTCTTTTAAAGTTTAAAATGATCCATTACAAGTCCTACTCCAGCAGCCTGGTTCTATAAGTATTACATCATATTAAGATGTTTTAGCACTAATTGGTGCAAGTGAAGCCCAGACTAGTTTGAAATCAATTAAAAAATTCCCCAAAAGTCTTTTTTGGCCTAAATGTTAATTTCACTTTTTCCAATTTGATTTAACAATAATCCCGAGAAAAATTGTTTCAATTAAAGCTTTAATCTAAATATGTTTGATGACGTGTTATTTGACTGACAGGTGCGCCTTTTGCTTATTCAGTATCCTCTCTTTGCTTGACTTTGTATTTTGTGCTTCCAATAACTCCCACGGTAGCAGCACGCAATCAAATCAGGATGTCTACTCCGAATACGCCTCTCACATTATGGCCATGTTTTCCTGAGGGCTGCATCTCCTTGGCTCTTAACTACATTTACCAGAATTTAACCTCAGGCCAAATTCAGACATCTAAATTTACCGCAGGGATGGTAGTTGGTGTACGCCTTTTAGTTTGTATTTACTGAGCGTGATATGTATTTGGATGTGTGAGTGCGCAAGCAAACTGTAGCTGTGCGGAGAGAGCCAGCTTCATTAATAAAAGGAGGTCCCAGAAGCCGCGTGAGAGCCTGCTGGGCTGCTCTCCTGTAAATCATGAGGGGGACTCCCATGCTGCTCTGAGGCTGAGCAGTGGGCTGAGGCTAATTCATTTTTATGAGCTGCCTCCAAGATGGGAGGTTGGAGCTGAAGCAGGGGATGCCCGAGGACCATGAAGCCGTTTAAACAACACACCCCTGCCAGTCAGTGTGTGTGTGTGTGTTTCTGTGTCATTTTTCCATGTCTGTGCTATGCAATTATCTTATTCTGCCTCTGATGTTGGTCTGTGGTTGTTCTTTAAGGAGTGAAGGTGGAGTCCTCTGTGCTGCGTGAGTTTGCAGTGGCGGCCGACGGGCCCAGGCACGGCGTGCTGCTGTTCCCTGAGATCTGCACAATGGAGTTGCAGCTACTCGCCACCGGCTCCCCAGACTTGGAGGTCCTGAGCCACGTGTTTCACAGCCTGCTCGGTGCGGTCCACGCCAACAGCCGCAATGCTGCCTTGCTCTACGACCAGGTCAGACTGACCACGTCTTTCTCTTAACTCGTAACTCCCTCAACAGCCTTATATTTGTCTGACTTTTTCTCCTCAACTGTGCACTGAAAAATATGACTGACCTCTTGTTCTGGTCTTTTACAGGGAGGAGTCAAAACCATTCTATCTGGGTTTCACAACATCCTCAGTCAAACAGACCCTTCCTTCAGAGGTTTGTTGTTTATTCAGCCTGTTTTTTTGTCTTGTCTGACACTGTAAGCCATTATCTTGTATGACATCTGTGGAAAACATTGGGTACATTATTTGTTTTTCTTGCTGCTGACATTTCAACTGAGTCCGTAGGGTCCAAACACCATATAAACAATTTTAATAATGCTAGTAATATTCTATAGTCAAGAATTTAAATCTTCAAACTCTGCATTTTAGATTTTAATGACTAAGGTTTGATGTATATGTTACACGTTTACATCTGATGTTCTTTGAGCCTTTTTTGTTTTTATCTAAAACCAGAGCAAGGCAGGCAGTGATGCTGCTGTGTTTTCTTTTGCCTGTGGTGTTCTGGTGCATGCCCAACAAAACTGTTTACGTAATCTGCTCTTCATTGGTCCACATTCAGATTGCCAGACAGTGCTAGTGGAGCTGCTGGTTGCCATGGTGAGCCAGCGAATCACAGCGGAGGAACTGGCTCTATTGATTCGCCTCTTCCTGGAGAAGACCCCACCTATTGTAAATAGTAAACCCTATCAATCACTCAACAATGCTCTGTTAGCTTACGTTCAGGGTGTTGACACTGATAGCTAATGCTCACAGTGTCTGCGCAGTGCATTTCTCAGTAGGAGCAAGTGCTTTTTTTGTACTACATCTCCCTGTCACACTCTCTTCTCACTTCTTGCTTCTTTGAAAAGCATCAACACTTAACGCCCCCCTGGGCCCACTTCATTGTATATACAATTAACACCCATGTGTGCGCAGCAGATGTGATGCTACAACTTATTATCACAGGTCTGTGTTTAATTGGAATCGGGCAGCAGACATCATTAATAACCTGCCTCCATGAAATAGATTTCCAAAAGGGAAGAGGGAGAGTTTATTTTTAACCATGCGAACGTAATGACATGTGACCTGTGCCTCCCGACTGTCTATGAAAATGAGAGGCATCTTTGGCTACAGTTGTCACATGTGGTTGCATTGCTCGATTTGCTGTTTCTAATTATTTAGAAACTGTGTGTGTCCTCAAATGTATTACTCTCTCCCAATATTATGTCTGCGCACTGATTTTCCTCATTTTACCTAATGCAGCATCATAATTGTAAAGTTGTAAATACTCAGGAGATGTTGGATGTTTCTCATATACTGTTTACTTTGCTACCTGCCAGGAGATTTTACTGAATGGCATCCTACAAATTGTCGAAGCCAACATGAATATAGAACCTCTTCACTTGCTGACCTTTCCAATAATCCTTGGGGCTTCAACACCAGGAGGGTTGTCCCCTGGCTCCAGACAGAACGGTGCTGCCGGAGGAAAAAGCGTGGGCTTGCTCTGGAAGGGCAAACTGTCTCCTGGGCGCAGAGAAGGAGATAGCGAGTTCATATCGAGCCACCTCTTTTCCTCTCCATGGCACATCGCTCCCCTCCACTTGCCACTGGTAGGGCAGAACTGCTGGCCTCACATGGCCAGCGGCTTCAGCGCCTCTATGTGGTTGAGGGTGGCAGAGCAAGAGGAGAAGGACGGGGACACAGACAAAGGTGTGCAGCACATCCTTCACCCAATGCCCCAATGCACCCAAACCCCTAAACATTAACCAGTTTTGAAATTCTTTCATCACTCTTTTCCAGAAGAGAGAAACCTTCCCACAGCTGAATCCCACCACGGTTCCTCTCAGGCTGGGACCAGATTAGTAGAAGAGGGCCTCATTCATATTCTATCCATGGGCTCCAAGGCATTGATGCTGCAAGTGTGGGCAGACTTCTCTACAGGCGCTCTCACATTCAGGTAAGTGCCGGAGCAGACTGCACTTTCAAAGATATGTATGAGCAATAGGTTATGACTTTTCTAAAGTGTTCACAGTTCATGGATCCTGAAACATTTGAATGCACTGTTCCCTCAGGATTTGTATAGACCCAAACGATGAGATAAAAGCAGGGTTGTTGGCGCAGGCAGACTCTGCTGGGGGACTGCTTAGGCCGGGCCAGTGGCAGCACATAGGTCTCACTTACACCCAGCAACCAGAAGGCAAGAAGAACATCCATGGCCGTGTGGTTGTCTGGGTGTGTGGCATCAGGTGAGCGGGGGAAAAAAAAGTGTAACAGCAAAAATTCAAATGTGGCTGTTGGTGTTTAAATCTCCTAAATGAATGAACATTCCTCTGTTTCAGGAAATGTGAGGTTTCTTTGGATTACACTTTACCCAGAAAGTCCAGTTTATCATCAGACAGCAACAAGACTTTCTGCATGTTGGGCAACTGTATGCCATCTTCTGAAGAGCTGATGAAGCAGGGTGGACGCTGGAATATGGGCACTGTGCTTCTCTTCAATGGTAGGACTCCTGTGATCATAATTCAACAAGCTCTTCCACACTTAAAGCTAGTCAGTCACTCATTGTTTTATGCTACCTAGATAAATACAACCTTTTTTAATCTTTCACATAATCATAAGTAACTGTTAGGCCTCAGTGCTGCTCCCTCGTCGCACATTAATTATGCCTTCTGTCTGATAAACAAAATAAACAGCTCAGACATGAATGCTTTGTGGTGCATGCCTACTCCGCTGGCTGTAAAAAATCTGTTGCTGATGTGATGTCTGGCATGCTGTAGATTCTCAGCATTCTCTCTCTGAATACTTCTCTTGTTGCCTCTAATTGGCTGTGAATGGCTCGCATCGAGGCAATCTCAACCGGTGAGTCCAACTGATGTCTTTGGACAAGCTTTAACCTCTCCGCTCATCTTTGCGATTCAGTGAGGGTAGCAGTTTATTCTCGGAAAAGAAGGACTGAGAGAGTTTCATGAAAACAGCAAATAAAACATCAAGGTTCTTTATGGGTTATTGATGGAATGGTATGAATCATTAATTCATGGTGTTGATTCAAGAGTCCATCTTGGATTTCTCCTTGGAGGAGAGTTCTCCCCAAGTTTCTAGGAAATGGAGAAAATTATCTACGTGTTATGAAAAAACATTTGGACAGTTATTTCAACTCTAAATGTTTGCCTCCATATCTCAGGCTCTAGAATAGGATCTGAAGAGGCCCTCTTCCTATACAGCAGCGGACCTGACCTCACTTCGATCATGCCCTGCAAGTATGGCAAGCCCAGTGGGACATTCTCCAAGTTTGTCACTGAGGAAGGGCTGAAGTGTGAGCATGTGCGAGAGCTTCTGATGAAGAGCAAGGACGTGGACACTACAGCCTTGGTTGTAAGTTTACATGAACATGCAAACCACGACACATCAGCAAAACATGAAATATTAACTTGACAAAGAAATGTGTATCATCACAGTTTGAGCTGGGATCTGAATTCTGTGCGTCAGTCATGTTAAAATTCAGATTGACACTGCTGTTAAACTCTGTGCTTGTGCTTTGTTAGTATAGCAAATTCCTCCTATGTTTCATTTCATGGTGTATGATTTATGCACTGTTCCAATTAGTTGTCATTAATGACACCGTACGGTGGGAAGTAATTTTTCCTCAATGGAAAAAGCCATTACATTTAAGCTGTAGCTATTTTAGTGAGACTGAAAATAGTTTTTCTCCCATTAAACGCTAATGGATTTGTTGATAATAGCTCAGCTCACATAAAAGGAAAAATGAATGATCTACCCCCTGACATCTTGCTAACTTTGCTTGCGTTCTAACTGGGTCTAACTCAGATATAAATCCATGCTAGAAATTGTAGCCCTGGGCTAGTTGGGCTCCTAATTTGGGTCTAATGGAAATTTGGCTCTTACAAGAACATCTACTAAATTTCTAATCAGCTATTCTCAGTTAGAGGATGACACTTTTTCCTGAAAACAATAACTATGTGTGTGTCATGTTTCTTCACAGGAGAGTCTGGCAGTCGTATATGCTCCCAGCAGTCCCAGAACCTACACTATCTACGAGCCTGTAATCAGGCTGAAGGGCCAGGCTAAGACAGTGGTCACCCAACGGCCCTTCAGCTCCAAAGACGTTCAGAGTGTTTCCTTGGAGCCCAACGCTCTCAAGGCTCTGCTCCCCATTGAAACCCAAGGCCTGCAGAGTGTCCTGCACAAGATTGGAGGAACGGGGAATTTTGTCTTCCTCTTTGCACAGGTGGACTGATCAATACTTTTAATGGAGCACTAGAATTGATTGTTCCCATTTGTCATGATATTTCTGGAATATTGTTGAATTCAGGCTGAAGTTTCTATACCTAATCTATACACTGAATATTTCTGAAGCTGCTACAGAAACTAGCAAGAAAATGACTAAAGTTTTAAATGAATTGCATCGTTTATGTTTTAATACTGTAATTAATGTGTAGAATGAGGGAAGTTTATCAGTGTTGCAGCAGAATTTGTACATTAATGTCACTTGAAAGTTAAAGTTTGAGATTAGACTCATTTGTGCTTTTGTGACAAAACGGTTACTTTAGCGTGAACAGTATGAAATGGTGTAATAAATAGCAGGAAGACATACATACATTTAGTTCAGCTGCTTTGTTCTCTGTCCCTCACCTCGGTGTCTGCGGCATCCAGACGGTGGAGCTGAGTGACTGTGAACAGACCCAGGCTCTGGCCCTGCGAGTGCTGCTGTCTCTGTCCAAGTTTAACCAGCACCGCATCCACGAAATGGATTGTTACCATGGTTACTCTATGATCCACCAGGTCCTTATCAAGTCCAAATGCATCGTGGGATATCATATGCTGAAAGTGAGTCACACCTTGAACTCATTGCTGTCCCCTGTTCTCACAACTTCTGCTTCTCCGTGCGGTGAAATATATGCACCGTCACTTGTTTTTAACCATTAATCTGATCCGACCCGACACGCTGGTGCCTCTCGTAGCTAGTGTTGGTGACCCTGCTGTTGCTTGACCCTCTGGATGTGTTTGTAATTTAGCTGTGTGATGGCCAGGCACTGAAATTGACTCAACCTGACTTGATGAAATACTGAGCTCCTGCAGTCACCCAGCACTTATGATTGCTGTTGTTCAGGCTTCCACATACTATAATATATAGCAGAGAATATGCTAATAAGTTATATTACGCACTCATCGTTATTGCAATATCAATTTGTAACATGTTACAGTTGTTACAGATAGTACTTTTCCTGTAATCTTTCTTTTGTATCACTCTGTCAAACCAGCTAAATTTAACCTCAAGCTTCTCTCTTACTATTCCTCGGTCTACCAGAGACTGAAAGAACTGCAGGATTTATGATCACTGCAGTGAAGCTGGTCACAAATGATAGGCTTTGATCAATACACGCGCAACTGCTCAGGAAGTAAATGGCATTGGTTTTGACTGAGAGATAATCACTCCAAAAAATTTCATGGGGAACGTATCGATTTCCCTTCTCCCTGAGGTTCTGCATTGTAAGGTTGTTTCCAGTGAGGAAGTGATTATCAATATGTGGGGGTATGTGTGGATTAGAGGAAACTGCACTCTGAAAGTTATCATACAAACACCGCAGGATGTATGACTGTGTTTTTGACGTGGTGGCCACATTGTGTCTGTCTAGACTCTGCTGGATGGGTGCTGCAGTGGACCCATACTAATCCTGGGGGATGATGGTCAGTTCCGTTTGGACACAGAGTCTGTCGCTGTGGTGCAGGACATCAGGCTACTCTCAGATATTCTGTTGGACTGGAAGATCTGGGCCAAGGCAGAGGTAAATTAAGACACAACACAAAAGGTGGCTTAATAAAGATGGACATGGCAAAACATAAGCTCGTAAGAGGCCATTCATTTCTACAAATAGTCGTAAACTAATAAGAGATGAGAAATAGGGTGTTAGAACATTTTCTTAGTCAAATTAAGTCAAATATAAAGTAAAATTATATTACAATAAACTAATACTCTTAATTGACTGCATAAAACATTGTGTTTTTTTAAGATCTGGCATTGTTTGCACATTAGACTTGAAAGTACATTAGACATTACACAAAAGGGAAATAGAGCATTGTCACTGCAGCGTCAGAGTGAGAATTACATGCACATTTTTTCTATCAAGGTCTATTTATTTCTTCATATTCTCCATGAAATGTGTTTTGAACTCATCTAGATAGTTTAATCAGGTTTCACTCAAAAAAGATCTAAGTGGGGAAAATTTGTTTAAAATGAGATTATGTAATTTTAAATTCTCAATAAAGTAAAGAGGAGTAACTTCACTGACATTATAACTGGTCTTGTGCTACTATCACTAACTTCTCATTCTTGTTGGTGTTACTTGTCCACTGTAAAGCAAAAGTTACAGTCTCACTTGATGATAATTGTCACACCTAATAGTGGCGGTATCCTGTTACAGGAAGCTAAAGTGAGATAAATGCTGTTCTTCTAACTTTACAGAAGTGAAGCAGCAGTTGATCATTTTAACATTTTTATCGTATTGGTTTAATTATTTTGAATTTTTTCTATCAGTTCACTCTCAAACTATTTATTCCCACTTTGCCTCTGATGAAATACAAGTCGATATATTTCCATTGTCATTCATTGTTCATGTTGTTTCTGTCAGTGTGGAGTGTGGGAAACATTGCTTGCCGCCTTAGAGATCCTCATCAGGGTGCACCATCCTCATCAGGTCTTCAATATCCGTCAGTTCCTCAAGGCTGAAGTCGTGCATCGCTTCCTGCTCACCTGCCAGGTGTTACAGGTATGCTGCTGTCATAAGGCTTTTATCACACTCTACATCCTTCCTTCAGAGATGATCACTGACAGCGTTATGTTTGTCTTAAGGAGCATCGGGACGAGTATCTGACTGCAATCCCACAGGAAGTCTGTTTGTCATTCGTCAAAATCATCCAGGAAGTATTAGGATCTCCTCCGGACCTGGACCTGCTCAAACTGATATATAACTTCCTGCTGGCCGTTCACCCACCCACCAACACTTACGTCTGCCACACTCCATCCAGCTTCTACTTTTCACTGCACATCGGTGAGGAGGCGCCCCACCTGA
>JANJYP010207364.1:0-18726 GCA_024605115.1 Rastrelliger brachysoma
TATATATATATATATATATATATATATATATATAAATTAGTGACCTGGAGAGTCCTAGGAGCGTCATTCATAAGTCGAGTGGTAAGGCACTTCACACGAGGCTCACGAGCGCTTCAAGAGGAACCTCTTGATGTCAGCTTAAACAGATGGTCGAGGGATTGTGTTACATTAATGAAAGGTCCCTGCTTCACTTTAGGTATTTGTCTTCCTGACAGTTCATGTCCCTGTTGAGGACTTATCAAAGTTTCCCCATCATTTTTAAAGAAGTTTCATGTCACCTCCATTGCCAAGAGCACTCATTTTTAACATCCTCAAGGCCAGTTGAACGAGCAGTGGGGTGATTATGAAACTTTAACCCCTCGAGTAAGACAGCAGCTACATTATCAGAGAAAAATACATGCATGCTCAACATTTTCACACACACCCACACAGGCAAAGCTGAAATGTACAAAATGATGCAACATATATTAAATATTTCAAATATATTTTACTTTGTTTTTCTCACTTTCATGGCAATTATGAAATAATTGCATGAATCTGTCTTGTGTAACTTTTCCATTTAGAATATAACCTTAATCAAAATAAAAGTAATGTGTTAAGACAGCACAAAGTAGAAAGTTTCTTCTGTTAATAAGTGGTGTATTTAATGTGTAATAAACAAGCTAAGGAACTATGGTACATTATGATGAGCAAATGTTTTACCACTAAAAAACAAGTTGCTACTGAAGAACAGCAGTTTAAGAAACCAGGCTTTTCTGCTGTAGGACATCATTACCTCTTTTCTTTAATTGAAACAATGACTGAAACAATCTTTCTTTGACTCAGACTGAGGAGGTAAATGAATTCCACAGAGACATGGGAAATTGCCGAACGCATGACCCACACTGTCCTCTCTGTCAAGTGGGGGTCTAACAGCATGACACCGGTCAAAGTTAAACACTGTGTCAAAATAGTGATTGAAATGACCTCCTGAGTCTTTTCTGAACAATAAATTATGATATGACCTAAAAACATAAATGATCTTTGGGGTCATTTAAACCCCAAAGATCACTCACCTTTTGGTCTCCTTATCTACCCAGACCACCATCATGATAACAACTGACATAACAATAAAGGTTGAACATCCAAATGTAGTATCATGAGATAAGTATTAATATGAATGTTAATGTTTGGTCTACAATGTTAGTAGGAAGGGTTGACTTTTAAATAAATCTATAAAACAACAGTTTTCCTGATTTTTTTTTTTTTTTTACAATGCATTACTTACAGACACTAAGTACTCTGAAAGACAACTTTTTTGTCTAAGTTTCCTATATTAAGACACAAGCAGAAAATAATATACATCAGAACTTGAACTTTGTCTTGTCCAAACTGATAGAAGCAAACTTCAGAGGAATCTTCGTTCTTCATTTTTATTAGTACTATTAATTCTTGAGTTACCACAAATAATATTTGCTTTTGAAGTCAGAAGTACAGATTTGAGTGTCAGGAAAGTTTGACACTCAGCTGAGACTACAAGATGCCAGCCAAAGCCTGAATCCTCAACTCATATTCGTCATTAGTTTATCAATTAGTGGGACATTTTCCTCAACTTTATAGCCCTCTAACAGTGACAAACTGTTGTTAATGTTGTGGCCTCGGCTGCACAAGTTGTAAATTATAGTTACTTTTAGGAGGCAACATTGCTCTCTTGTAATGAATTATTATTAGAAAAGTGTATATAATCTACCTCACAAAAATTAAATTAATAATAGGAATTAGAGAAGCCACATTAGCCATTTTCACCTTGAGCTAACATCTATAACTATAAAAAATAGTAAGGATCTATGACTATGAAAGAACAACCGGCATTAGTTCCTATCACAAAGTAATTTTTTTTAAAAAGTAACTCCACTGCGAAACTAAATTTCTAGTAACAGAGTTATTGAAACTAAAGCTAGTCGAGTAGAAGTAAAAAGAGAGTTCAGTTATACTGTATCTGACCGCTTGTGTTAATTGTTGAAAAAGCATGGAGCTTGCACAATCCTCAAAAAGCACAAGAACACAGACACAGTATACAGATTCCTGTGTGTCTATTGGACAGGAAACTCAGCTGCTGAAAAGATGCAATCATTGTGTCATCTGTGATAAATAAGCATGCATACTGGATCTACTCCAATATGCACAGGCCCTGTGGATGGCGTCAGGGGTTGCTAATAGAAAACTCAGCAATGACCAATTGTTTCTGCCACCTACACCTAAAGGGTAACTCCTCTGTGTGGCAAATTAAGGTTTTCTCCTTTCTGCTGGCCCCCTAAATCAGCTGTGGACTGATTACGCAGAAGCACACTCAGCAGTTTATCCTACCTCTTCTTGGAGCTTGGTTTCCATGCTGACTGTCGTGTGCACAGTTGCCTTGGAGTGTCTTCCTGTGTTGCACATTCATAGACTGATACTCTGATTTTGCAGCAGTAGTCTGCTTGTCTACTGTCAGCTGACCCACAGTAATATTGCCTCACAAAATTAGTGCCATTTATGTGTCATGGTAGGGTAGCTTAATTTTATTATGCTAACTTTAAGCCACTTCTGTCTGGGCTTCCAGCTGAACCTAAAAGAATAATTCACCCAAAGATGAAATTCAGTCATTAACCATCATGCTAATGAACACTCCAGAGTAGTTTTTTGTTCCTCTAAGTGCAGCTGGATACCTGGTGGGGTTTCATCCTGCACCAAAAATCCATATAACAAGCATCAATTGCAGCTGAAATGAAAATGTCCATGAAAGTACACAAAAACTTTGTAATAGTCCTCTATACTGTTCGTCCACTGCAATCCAACTGTCCTCAAGGGGTAATTTCCAGAATTTACTCGAAATTACGTAATCTAGTACATTTTTACAACCCAAACAGTCACTATGCCAGAGCATGTTCACACACAGTGAGAACTCTTGACAGATACACAATGGATGTTTCTGATTTTTTCTTTGAAGGTTTTATATCACAAGTGCAGGCAGGTCCCTCTTGTGCTTCTGTGCAGCTTGATCTGTCATGAGTTGTTGTTGACCTTGTCTGCTGCGGCTTCTATAGTGCAAGCGGATGCTTGTGTGAATCGCATGAGCACGCGGCCAGGCAAATATAATCTAGGACTGTTTAGGTTATAAAACTATACTTGTTCGAGTAAACTCTAGATGTTACCCCTTCAGAATACTTGGATTGCAGTGGACAAGCAGTATGGAGGAGTACAGAGCTTTTGTGTACTTTTATGGACCTTTTTGTCTCTGGCGCAATTGACCCTCGTTATGTGGTTTTTTAGAGCAGGATGAAACCTCTCTGGGTATCCAGCTGCACTTTGAGGAATAAAAAAGTTCATCAGCATGAGGGTGAGTTGATGATGGCTGAATTTTATTTTTTGGTGAACTATTCCATTAACTTTATCTTTTTGGCCTCAGAATCTGCAGTCACTAGTGATTGAGCTGCAGTTTTGCAACTCTCACTGCTGGGAAGCTGTGTCCTTGCTCTTTATTGTATTACTCTTGATTCAGGTGTAGTCCCTACCAAATATTAGTGTTTTATGTACTTTATGTACACTTTGTTGGTTAGTCCTTTTTTGAATTCCTTGCCCCCACTGTGAGCAAATACTGTTCTCTATATATACTACATCAGCAGTTTCTATATATTTACATTGTTAAGCAGCTGTTTTGGTATAGTATATTTACAGAATGTCTGTCTCTGCTTTGTGTTTTGCTTTTTCCAAATAAAAAATATTTTTGCTATATTGTAACCATATGTTTACAGATTATAAAATCTTGCACCATTCTGATTAGAATCATATTGTAACAACTTGTTCTGTATGATAGAAATAATTGAAAGTATTAAGGGATGAAAATGTGGACTGGAAAAGCGAGTGCTCTAAAGGAAGTGTTCACTGCTGCAGAATGTCCTTCTCACCCCAGTGAATCATTGACTTCTGATGCAGGGGAGGCTAACCCTGCCCTTTCCCCATTCCATCTCACTACACTAACACGCACCACTGACACATGTCATACCTTGGTCACCTGGGAGGACAGGGGAGAGGAGAACACAGAGAAACATGGTCTGGGTGATAAACTGAGGCAGCTTTACATGGCATTCCTTGCTTTACAGGATGGTCATCTCAGTTGGAACCCCTAGAGTACCTCAGTGAGATCATGCTTATAGGCTGTAAAGCTATGACAAGCTTATAGAGGGGAACAGACCTCAATCACCAAATTCACTGTGAGAAGGAGAAGAGAGCAGATATGTGTTGATTTTTATCTCTAAAATGTAAGGCTGACAGTGATTAAGAATTGGAACCCGCTGTGAAAAGGTTATTATTAAAAGGTCATCGGTTTTTGTCTTGTTTCAAAGTCAAGTTGTCTTGAACCCTTTTTGTCCATAATACAGTATACTCACAAATTAAGCTTGAAGCAGACAGATGCATCACTACATCTGTCTGATGTAGTTTTGAGCTGCAGCTTTGTGGCTGTGTGGACTCTAGTAGAATAATGATTAACGTCACAGGATTTTTGGAAGATCATTGTAGACAGTTGTGTAAATTATTTATGTAGCAGCTATTTTGATTAATGACCGAGTTGTGTCCATAAATAAAATAGATGCTTGAAAGTTTTGTGTTTTATGTTTTTTTTTTATTTATTCCAATCTAAAAGATTGGAAAGGAACAGGAAGAAAACTTATAATACCTGCCCCTTTCTTAAATCATATAACTGTATCAGATAGTTGCATTACAATTATTACAACAATTCAAATTACACAAGTCAACCAAAAAACAGGTTAAAGCAAAAGTTAAAGCATCTTTCTTCATTTAACTACAAATCAGTATCTTGTTGCATTACTTCACCTTTTTGTCAGTGTGCCCTGAATGTAACTGACCAATCAAGCAATGTATAAGTACACATTAAGCCAGATGCAAGAACATGTTTCATCAAGAACAGATTCACCAAACACTTCTATCACCAGGAAACACTCATAAATGACCTTCATAAACATGATAAATCCCACCTATTCTTAATGAAGGCATGTTGCTGATAATAGTAAATTAACATAAAAGACGCCTCCAAAATACCATATAAGGTGACGCAACCAGCAGGTTGTAGAGAAGTTCCTAACATGAAAATGGCACCAAAGACTAAGACGCTTGCAAGCTCTCAGCTATATAATATTTTATCATAGTTATATTTTAAGCTTGCATTAAATAGTTAAAATTGTAGTAATATTGGATGTGTCCTTCATCAAGACATTTGTTTTTTAAAATTTCTCCAGTTTTATCAAGTGACATGTTTCACCTACACACACAGTCTCCACAACCTAACCCCTGCTTACCTCCGCAGCCTCCTTCACAAATACACTCCCTCACGCACCCTCCGATCAACCTCTACTGGACTGTTAACCATCCCCATGTCACGCCTCTGTACCATGGGTGCCCAAGCCTTCAGCTGTTCAGCCCCCAGGCTCTGGAACTCCCTCCACCCAGACATAAGACAGTCAGACTCCATCACCTCATTTAAATTCCACCTCAAAACTCACCAGTTCAAACTGGCCTACTCTCTATAACTGGACAATGGACCTTGTGTTTTTTTTTTTGTTTGTTTGTTTGGGGTTTTTTTGTCCTCTGTAAGGTGTCCTTGGGTGACTTGAAAGGCGCCTCAAATTAAATGCATTATTATTATTATTATTGTTCTCTTTCCAGCACATCTGCTCCCTGTCATAGCCTCTCACCTTCTACTTCCCTGTAATTCCCTGATTCTGGGGTCTCCAAAGGTGAAGTTGGAATCAGAGATATGAGCTTTTAAAATAATCGTAAAAGCATCCATCCCAAGGAATTCCACTTTGTTAGCGTCCTGTCAAGAGTGACACCTGAAAATTGTCCAGAATCCTCAACTCTGTGTGACCCAAGTTTCTTTAAATAAAACAACACTCCTGGCATTAGGCAAATAAACTTTAAAATGCTGTGCATTAAATAAACTGTTATTTGGACTTAATAAACTCATTTTCTTCCAGGTATTCACCCAGAGTGATGCTAACAAATGTACACTGTTTGATTTGCAAGGTTGTTAATACCCTGTTTAATTCTTAAGGTCAGTTATACTGTCTTAAGTTGTCTTATCAATCAATTTGATTAATTAATGAAATAAAGCATGCATAATATTAAGAAGATATAGCATTTAGATGTTTTTACTACATGACTATCAAATATATTTAACAAATATATATTCAAGCATTTAGTAATAGTGTTCAAACCTTATCTTTCCTCTCATGAAGAAAGATTTATCAGTTACTCACACCTCTTGAAATGTGTGTTGTTACATTGTCTATATTTCTTATTTGCATATTACATAATGAATATGGGATGAATAGGAATGAAATGATAAGTCACAAATAAAATAATTTGCGCATATCATAATAGGCGTACCTCAAGATTTAGATCATGTCACAGTTTTCTTCAAGTGATGAGAGGATTGTATGTGTTATCATTGACCGCAAAAATTAATCAATGTACTCTGTTAGATCTTACCACATTTCATGAGAGACAGTTACAAATATCTGATTAATAATCGAAATTGCATTAATTACCATCTTTTGATACATCAAAGTGATTCAAATCCTCCAAATGTCCTTAACCTACCTCAATTAATAATTACTTAATAATGAATTAAAGTTTTAATTAATTATTTCAGATTACCAGTTGGGTTGTGCCCTGTTCAATGAGTGTTTAAGAATTAGAGTTTTCTCTTATTCTGCTAATGGGTCTTTTGGTCTTTTCCCGTGTGAAGCCAGGCTTCCCTACATTATTGTAGTGCCCACATGTGAGGCCATGAATTCCCCTACATATTATTATTATTGGTGCCCAAGTGTGAGGCCTTTTGACTAGGACTTGCACTAAGACACGCACTCCCCTAATAGTGATCTTTCTTTGGGTGTTTTTGCATTGTAAGTCCTTTGCTGAGACCAAAATAAAGGCCATTGCAAATTAAAACTGGTAGAGATAACAGTTTATTTATATATACACTCATATATTATACTCCAACATCTTTATCTCAATAAAGGTTTAAGACAAGAGTTGGAAACAGTATTGGATAACATATAAGTGTTACTGTCAAATGTGTTACACTGTCCTCTATGACAAAAAACATCTTAGTCTTAAACATAATCTTATATTAGCAACATAGTCTCAGACAAAAACATCACTAATCTACTAACAGATAATGCTCCAACAAGGGGATTTTTACAGAGAACATAAAATGTGGTTGCCTGTATTTGCTTGCTCACACATCTGACTAAAAGCTCGAAGTAAAAATGTCAGTCAGGCTGCAGCTGCTATATAACTGAAGGCGTTGCCCCTAGCGACAGGAAGCCAACTGCTGCTAGCTGAGCAGAAAACCTGAAAACATCTTGTGACTCCGCTCATATACTGAACAAATTATCCAGAGAAAAGCAGGGAGCATTGGAAAATGCTGACATTTAAAACAAATCTTTATTATCTACAAATCTCTCACAAAATAATACAATATATCAAGCTTTAGATACACACACAGTAAGTAGAATAGTTAATTGTTGGTCTGGTTCTGCACATGAGATTTGGTGATAATGAATATGCAAAATATCCTTTTAATGATACTGGTGCCAACATCACAATATCTACACATGGGGACAAGTAGCATCCTGCACACACAGCAACCATGTTCAGGTGTATTCTTTCTGAATTGAATACAGTTACTTGAAGTGTGTTGTATTGATATCATTGCCCTTATGTCATTTTTGTATTTTAATTTTTTTCAGTGCTTTGTTTTCCTGATTGACCTATATGTTAACATATATATTTAAGGTTAGTTCAAAGTAGTGATTAGTCAGGGAAACTTATGCAGCCCTCCAATTGGAGGATTGAGGCAGTATTGTATATATTGTGTTGTTGCCCTTGTACCTTTTCTTTTAATCAAAAAAGACAGTCCCAAAATGGAGAGAAAGAAAGCAAGTGATTTCTTAAATATGTAACTATAATTGTTTTTGCCTGAATTCCTAATGCCTTGTATTAAGAGGGCCATTCTATGATTATATGAGAAAATAATATGGATAAAATTCTTTAGTTGGTCACATCACCAGAAATAATTATTTGCAAAGCTTCACAGGTAGACTCTCAGCCACAATGAGGTGGGTAATTCAATTTATGTCTTTAAGGTGTTATTTCAACTGCTTGTCATGTTATATGTACAGTGAATGCATTGCACTTCATCTGGGAAATCATGCTGCTTAAGCAGAGGTGAATCGGGTCAGGAGCAGGACTTTTCCCAGTGGGCTAGTGTGTTTATGTGCCTTCAATAGTCCAGAAAATCTCTGGCTATTTTCTAGTCCTGTATTTGATGTGTTGCTCTGCTTCAAATAAGCTTTTAATACATTAATATTTTGCTGCCTTCAGGTGTCAGATGGAGATATTAATACATGCATGTTTAAGCAAGCTTAACACTGGAAACATATATAATTATCAGTGGTACAGTAGTTTAGAATCTACAAGATCATTACTAAATAATCTTGTCAGCTAAATGAACCAAACTTTATAAATACATAAACACTGTGATATTTGTAACAATCTGGTTAGTATAACATTGGTAGAATTAGAACTGAATGAACTGTGACCTTTTATGAATTTTACCATTCTTGATGATTTTTAATGCTGTACTTTTCTTGTTGAAGAAAAGTTGGTTGAAAACTCTAATTGACATGTGAAAGTAATAAACCTGCAAAAGGGTCTTAAGCATACAGTATTATAGCGTACAATATTGTGCTATTTCAGTCCCACATAATGATGCAAAGAGGACTGGGGCTACAGGGTATAGCTCCAGCACCTCCACCAGTTAATGATCCATGTAGAAGACACAAAAATAATGGAGCAGCAATTTTGATGTTTTGCAGGATAGAGCTGGCTAACCGTGGAATTAGACTGTAGCACAATATTATAACAACCTGTAATATGAGACTTTCAACATATGGATAAACATACCCCAAGGGTTTCATTTAAGCTTTGTTGCTATAATTTTCTATATTGCTATCATAGTATGTTACAGTTTTACATTAGAAAAGGTGTTAAGGATGAGGACTAACTGATGAATTTAAAAATGCAATTTTAAAGTTAACCAAACTCAATACACAGCGGCACAGAGTCAGTAGCATTACCCTAAACTCTGATGTGTGTGAGGGATCTGGTGTCAGATCAACTTACACACTTAGGGCCTGATTTATTAAGATCCCAAATAAAGGGTACTAAATTGCATGCACACTGCAATAGATTACACATTTAATTTGTCTACATTTTGTGATCTACTAAGAATAACTGCATAAATGAAAACAGGTGCAACAGGGTGGAGTCAACAATATTTTGCATGTTTTAGTGGAGAATTGAACAAGCAGAAAGCTGCAAGTGCAAAATAAAATTTGATCAGGTTCTAGTGGAATAGGGTAACAAATATAGTGAGTTATAACAAAAGAAAATACCAGAAAAACTGACATGTGAGAGAGTACCTGTGACACAATCATTGCTGTTGGTAAAATCAAAACAATTTCACTCCAAAAATATTAACATGGTGTAAAAAGTCAATACTTTGTATATTGTGTCACTGTGCATCCGTCTCCTCTCCACAGTGACAGAAATCACGTGTGTGCAGTGCACAGCCAGTTAATACCTGGTCTTTACAGTCATTCAGAAATGAAAAACAAATTTCATCCCACTATGGCTTTAAAAATCAGAGTAATTACTAATCTATCAGACGATGTGGTCCAAAAATTTTGCAAAATTATACTTTAATAAATCTGGGGTGAAAGTGGGTTATTTTTATCATGTAGAATAATGCAGGCCAAAGAATTATGTGTCACCTTGTACAGTATATTTCAGCCAATGATATCAGGATGTGTCACCTGTCAATCAAATGTTTACCGTCTTCACATAATAAATGTCTACTAAACACACTCGCACACCAAGCTGGACAGCACCCAATCAAATTCCAATCCAAACATTCAGTGTCACGTCCCAAAAATTCAACATCCCATCTGCCAATCAAATTCATTTTCCTCACTTGTGTAAATCGTGCTGTAACTCGGGGATGGTGACAGAACAAACAGTGATTTCTGTACACTTTAAAGGTATTATATATAGATGCAGTTAACATCAGCAAAATCACCTTCAGGTTTGATAAATCGCAATGCATGTGCTAAATAACATATTTGCATTTTCACCTCCCTGTATTTTGCACTGTGGGGTTAAAACGCCCCATATTACATATTCATTACGGCAAACTAAATGGTACTAAATGGACAGTATGTACTATCTTGCACATCTGAAAGATGCAAAACCTCAGTACCCCACATTAATACATCAGCTTGAACATTTTTTGCAGGTGATGTAAAGTTTGCACTTGTTTTTACACGTGCAAACCTTTAGTAAATCAGGCCCAAAGAGTACTAAATCCCGTGTGTAGTGCAACCCATTTAGTTAGTGTGTATGTTGTGGGTGATCTACTAAGAATAACTGCAAATGGCAACAGATGCAGACAACAGTATTTCAATGAGGGTTTTGTGTCTTCATGGAGAGGTTGGACGAGCAGAAAGCCCTCAAGTGCAAAATGAAATCTAATCTCATGGAATTAGAGATTTAGGTGAAAGGAGTAAACAAATATATTGAATTATAGTATAAAAAAATATGACCACAAAACAACCACATGGGAGAGTAAGTCAGTGCTGTTAGTAATTGTCTTTTGTTTTTTTTAATGGCGGGGTTATGTTTGTGCAAGATGTTGCGCTTGTGCTCAATCACCAGATTGCAGTGCTTGGCTCCTCCCAACTCCTACTTGATAAAGTAACTCATGAAAATGAAATGATCAATTTTCAGGCAAAAATGGCAGTATCCTGCCTGACTGAAACTGTTATTTGGTATAACACCTTATGAGCTACATGTGAATTGTCATTTTAACACAACATAATTGTTGTTCGTAAATAATCCCCTAAGGATGTCACAATCTCAACCTCTGAAATCAAAGGTAGAATCAAGGATATTGTCATACTGCCAGTGTTACATCCCCCAGGTATGTCAAGGAAAAAACCTGTGTTTAAGTACAGCAAGTCAGAATTACACCCTCTAACTTGAGCCTAAGCTGTGTATGTTTTTTGGGTGGTAGGTGCATGTTCATTGCAAACTCCGATGAATGGTTGGCAGGGTTTTTGATTCCCCTGCCAACCATCAGCAGGCCCGTACATGATATACACACATGAAAGTAGTCCCCGCTAGCAGCGAAAACATAAAGCGGAGTTTAATTGATTAGAGTTCAAACAAGGAACGGATTTAATAATGAAACACTAACACAGCACCCTGAAAAAAGTGCTGGAAGGACGAACTGATTTACTCATGAACTCAAAATGATGGTGATGATATCAAGACGTTCTGCAGCCAAATGATGCCGGAAATCCGACATGGTGCCGGAATACATTAAGCTCTGCTATACTCAAGCAGAATTATTTACATTGTAAAAGCAAAGACAATTTTTTTCTTACAATTTTATTGATCACTATATAGTCACCTCTTTAGTCATTTTATTGTAGCTTAACTAAGCTCAACATAGTTTAAGTGTGCAAATTTGGTGGTTTTTTTGCTTTTATTTTAGAGAGGCACCATACATTTCACATTTTACCTAGTCTTACAATAATTTGTTTTCGGTAGTCCCATTGAGACAAAGCAATTTCTTTTGGTCATGAAAATTTAGTAAAAGATTTTGGAGAAGTCATGGAAAATCATTAATGAAAAAGTGTAGGAACCCTGTTTCCAGGGCCATCTTCTGGATTAGCACCTGCAATAGCACTGGCTATTATTCCTGGGGTCAACATACACACAACACACATAAGAACACGTACACATAATAGACATACATCATACATAACAAACAAAAAATAAATAAAATAAACACAGCTCCCTTAGTAAGCAACACAGAGGAAAACCTTAATAAACCATATACCTGCCTGAAACAACCTATTCTCACATTTATTGTGATAGGGTTTACATAACCAGCAATTCTGTACAAAATGAAAGCTATTCCTCTTCGAAATATCAAATTATAATTCATTAAATTAAAAATTAAAAAATGTTTGGTTTTTTTTGTCAAAATAAGATAGGTCAGTATGTGTTTTTTAGTATGGTAGGTTTGAAAGCTGCACAGCTTGTCTGATGCATGCAGCAGACAGTGATAGACAAGAGGCGCAGAAAACGCCTCTTATCTGAAATCCCTAATGGCATAATGTAGACATGTCACTTATATCATAGTCACGCCCACGTTGGTGGAGCTTGGTTGTTAGCGCAGTCGAGCTGTATTTTATGCCAGAGCACTTCTGAGTTTTGATCTAAAATACTAAATACATGGACATATTGTGGAAAGTATTTTGGTTAGAGGGAATTCTGTGAATGTTCTCATTCGTCCAGGTCATCTTATTTCAGGTAAGAGTTGAATCAAATTCAACTGGACTTGTATTTGTCTCGAAGACGTTTAGATGGTGTCTCAGACCCCCACCCCTGTTCAAAGATGGTTTTTCCACTTTCACATAAATTGCTTCCTTGACTCCCCTTTCGAACCAGCGGTCCTCTCTGTCCAAGATCAAGCAACGTCAAGATCTTGGACAGAGAGGACCGGAGACTATTGGAAATTGTTGCATTGATTTTTTTTTTTTTTTTGAGTCTAAACATTTCTTTTTAGAGTGTATGTGAGGTCAGATTAACACCCCGGTCTTTTAAAAGAGGCCAATGTTTGATTATTAAAAACTGTTTTATATCCTTTAAAATGACTTTTTTTTCATTTGAGTCAATTTATACAATATCAATCATAGATAGATAGATCAATGTCCCTCCCCAAAAATGGAACATCCCACCTGCTTGATAACAGCCAATCAAATTAATTTTCTTCAGTTGTGTAAAGTCGTGCTGCAACTCAGGGAATGGGACAGGACAAATGATCTCTGTATGATTTTAAAGTTTGAATCACATTTCTCTGTGCAGGTATGAAAGAGGTAGGTGACTCAGAAAAAAATGTGAAGTTCTGTGTTTCTTTTTAATTTCCATTTCCTATAGGACATTCCCATTTTTTTGGAAATAATTTCAGGAAAAATTGGTATTTGAACACCAAAAGTCATAGCAGACTAGTCCTGATTGAGCCGCTCATTTTGATGTATGATTTGTCTGTGTCTTCTCAAAGTTGCTGGACAAATTATGGTTTGAAAATCTAGCAGAAAATGCATAATAAGAAAACACATGTGGAATAACAATAGGGCCTTGTGCTTAGCATGTACTCAAAAATTGACATATCCTGTGATGACATTGTGGACAATGTATTTTGATATACTCAATTCTCAATTTTTTCAGCTTCAATTTTTAGTCAAATTTAAAACATGTTTTGGTTATTTCAATGGAGAAATTTATGTCCTCAGTTGTTTTTTTTTTTTTTTTGCTGCAGTCCACTCAATGGTTTAAAGTGCACAAGGGTAATTTGGAAAAAATCTGTTTTCTTGTGCACAAATCCAAGTTAAGCAACATTTTAATCAACACAGATGGTATAATAACAGATGATGAAAAGTTGTGGGTTTATTTGCCTTATTATGAGGTTGAATCTGATGTTGTTGTTGTTGATTGAATCTGATCACACCACACATTGTCTTGATAAAGCAGATTTACTCAAGTGTTTAAAGCTCAATAATTAAGAGCATAGCATGTTTTTGTGAGTTTTGCCTATTTAGTCTCAGGTATGTAGTGCTACTAAGAAAATGTTAAATTTTAATCCATGTTCAAGTGTTTTTAGCTACTGCTAACAAACTTGTTGATCATGCATTATTCACATTCACATGCAGTTAACAAAATTCACATTTTGTTAACTGCAATACTATTGAATATTATGTAGATGTTGATTGGTTTCCACTAATTTTAGTAAAGCTCTAAAATCACCCTTTAGAAACATGATAGTTTTAGACAATCTATAAACAACCAAGACCCTGCTTTATGTTTCTCAGTGACAGGCTATGATTCTGTTACTCTTATAAGTGTGTGTGTGTGTGTGTGTGTGTGTGTGTGTGTGTGCAGTTGTTCATGCTCATGTGCTAACCTCACTAAAAATCTAGCAGCACAATGACAAACGTACCTCAGAGTGTTTTCAATGGGTGACTGAACCTATGCTAGAATACATGGACTTTTGCTCCTGACCCATCAGGAGGAAACTTGATAAATGAACATATGTAGCATTGGGAGGAGAGAGGTGAAGAGTGAGAGAGAGCTGGCACTGTAGCCCTTCTGGTTCTGGCGCAGGGGTCTACCTCACCATTCTTAATGATTCTGCAGCGTTGATCTGTGAAGGAAAGAGAAAATGGGCCATTTAGGGAGAGAAACAGTCAACCTGCTATGTCTTGTCCATTGTCTGGGATTTAAGTGAGAAAATCAATTTGTCATGACATTTTACCGATAAAAGTAATTCCCCCATTGTCTCTCCCCAGTCATCATCTGATATGCACACTAGGCTTAGCACCAAGAAGGGGGTTATTGGAATGATTGAACACTTAGTATTACACGTCCTGTGTTCCTGTATTTGGACAGAATAATGTCCATATTCAATAACACGAGCTCATACACAAATTTTCCAATTTTTTCTTCACATCCAATCCTGTTCAGGCATGCTGCACATTGAAATTGTGTTGGCTAGTTTGGAGTCAGCGGCATGTAGCCATGGGAGTAGGAAGAGAGTGAGACTATATGTATAAGAGAAAGTAAAAAGGTAGCAGTGTGTATCAACTGTAATAGTCGAGGGCACCATGTGTCATGAAAATGCGCCACATGACACTTGTGTCTCCCCATAGTACTTGAGGGAGGAGGGAATTTATTATCAGGCAAGAGATCCAGTCATGATGGCCAGCCTGACAAAGTTTTCCCTAGGTTCAATCAATCACATGTGTCCTCTGTGAAGAGGCATCACCACAAGGGGCCCTCGGAGGCTTTGCCAGCAGATTAGTCACAGCCAAGTCTCATTTCTGCAGCTGCACCAGTACAAAGATGAAATGATGAAGTAAGGAGGGAGGTACAGGTGAGACGTAGGCAAAAAGTAAGTGATGGCAGGCATGAGGAGAGAGAATGAGAGTAAAGAAGGAAAGAAAAGGAGGGACATAAAGAGAGTAAGAAGAAAAAGGGGCAGTAATAATAAGAGGTGAAAGGGGTGCAGGAGCAGAGAGGGAAACAAATTGATATCCATAGAAATAAAGATGAAAAGTGAAGTAAGGATGGAAGAAAAAGTAGAATAAAAAAACGGAGAAGAGATTAATAAGAAGAAGTTAGATGAGATGGGAACATAAAATATACAGTGTAACATATGATGGGAGAACACCACATATACACTTATGGTTTCTGTTTTTTTTTTTTTTTCATATGCCAATGTTTTAATAGCAACTCCTTTTTTTCATGTCCTCATTCCTGTGTATATTAGTTAATCATACTTTATATTAACATAATTCTTATTTTGTTGACACTACATTGTTGTAGTAGTTCATTCACTAAAGGAGAATTAACATTGTTCAAATGCTCATTCTGTCATTTTTCACCATGCAAAAGCACTGCGCTAGAACTGCTAATTGTATTTGCCCACCTGACATGAACATTGCTGACTGATGTGCTCATATTCCCCAGTTTATTTTTCTTAATTTATCGTGGGTCTCATTGAGTATTAATGTGAGGTTATAATATCTGCTGCTATGACTACACGTAACTTGCCAAGAGGAAATAAATTTGATTAAGTGCTACATCATTACCTGATACTTTTAGTAGGTGGGTACTCCCACATTTTAGGGAAATAAACTATGTACAGACCTTGTGTTAACAAAAGTAATTACAGGATTATTATCTCTTCTCTTCATTTCATCTTTCCATAAATAAATACACTGGAGTAAGGCAGCTTTAACATGTAAGTAATATTTTTCTAATATAATCTGTCTGGCTGCAGAGTGGCTATCCTATAAATAATTAAAATCATTTTCTCATATTTGTTTATGTAACTCCAGAATGAGTAAGATATATCAGCTCTTTAAATGTGAACATTTTTTGAACAAGATGAAGTGTGGAAGACCAAACTTCACAACTTAGGCTCTGGCCTCTCAGCTCTCAGAAATGGTTCATTCTTAATGATGTTCCTGCATTGATGTAGCAGCTTTTATCACAGGGATAACTGCTCTGTCTGTTCATTACCTAAGCCTTTGGGGGAGATTGCTGACCCAGCCCAAACTGCCACAGGTTCATGCCCACAATATCTAACTGATATCAATCTATCCACACTCAAACCAAGAAGGAAACACAGTTGTTTATACCATAGCACTACTTTATATGAGCATAGAGACTTGCAGGTATCAGAAAACACAGACTTTTTCTTCTCTATTTCTCAAGAAGATAAGAAAAAATCTGTACCAATTATAGCTCCTTGAACTACAGTTTCCAATTGTCCATTTTAGGCCCGGCTGCATGTCAAGTCTACACTCGCCTCTAAAAACAGCTAACACAATGTTGTCTCCCAAGAGAGCCCTACTTTCTTAATCCCTATTAACCTCTCCAGTGAGCACGGTGCAGGTTCACAGTCTTGGCCACTTAAGTTTGAGCATGACCTTACTTTGTGCTTACAACTGTCTAATGTGTCTGCCACGGCTTGGCTGCTCTCCAGCTCAGGTTCTCATCCACTCACCCCTGAGCATGTGCAAATACAAACGGAAGGACATGACGATGTACTCCAGGAACTTTGACCACTTTTGGGAGGCGATATATATCAATAATCAAAAACTGTAATTGATATGTATCAACATGTTAAATTAAAAATGTTCACTAGTGTTTGTTTTTTTTATATTATCATGACAATGCCCATATTTCAATTTGCAGAGCCATAAATGATTCACTGAGACTGACATTTTTTTCCCCTAAAATGCTGTAAAATTGACACTAAACTGCTCAGCCAAAACTTTTAAAACAAATCAATTAAGTTATATTTAAACAAATGCTACTGAGCAAGGTGTTCCAGCTTTTATGTATAGAGTGAACTATCCAGCAATCCGACAGGTATATATAGGATATAAACTAAATTAACTGACAGCCATCTGTTTTCATCTTGTTTATTGGAAGTCATCACAAGGACAATGAGAAACCAAACCCTCACGCATATAAATATAAGTTCAATATAAAAGCATTAAAAAAACCTACAGATGTGTGAAAATCAAAACATTTATCAATCAAACTAACCTGAAAAACAAGACCAAAGAAATATCATGGGCTGATAACAAATTAACACAGCACCCCAGTGGGGACATATCCAACCAGAATTTTCCCTACAGTTTTCTCTACATTTAACACTTCATATCATATTTTTTTTTTATTCTTTCATCTCAGTTGTCGGCCATTAAATATCACTTTCTGTTCCATTTCAGTGACAAAAAGAAGACTGATAGTGTAGACAGAAATACAGGCAGACCACACAGCACTGCTCAGCAAGGGTCATGGTAAATAATGACTCACTCACTTTGACATGGACAACACTAGTTAACAACATCTAGCTGATGAGGCTTACTGATCAAAAAAGCTGGAGGCTATTAAGATCGACTCAATTGGCTGATCCATCAGTGCCTCAGGCACAGCACATATTTATTTGTACAGCCTTTGGTCACCTTTCTGTTCTAAAGGTGTGGTCAGTCAGACAAAATCAACCAGCGTAACGTATTGAAAAGCAGGCAAGGGCAAGAAATGGCTGAGGAAGGCTGAATACGACCGCCCACAAAGTTGTAAATTACAAAGTTACAAACTCTCAGTGTCCTTGTACTCCACAGCCAAACATTATCACTCCTCCTGTGCTGTTTGTATTGTTTCACTGTGTTGTTCCATAAAAAAAAATATTGTTTTCCTGAAGGAGAGGTCAGTCCCACCTCTTCTCTCAAACTGCCAGACATTGGAGGAGCTCTCAAGTTATTATGTCAAAGTCAAACTAGGTTTTAAATTGTATGTTTTGTCAGACCATCAGTCCAAATCACAAAGACATTACCTCTTATGACCAGTTCAATAAAACATCCAACTGAGAAAAAGAGGGAATGTTGCAAAAATAATAAATTGATTAGAAAATAAATGATTAATTTTCTACAGATCCACTAACTGATCAACTCAGTGTCATGCCTTGCTAGGCTTCCTGTCACCACCATCTTTAAATAAATTCCACAATAAAAGTCCATCACTGAACGCGATATCAATGTAATGCAAGTTCACTAGAGAAGAAATGTGGATAGCTCTTGAACATGTCTCATAGTTTAGGACGGTGACACATTTCTTCTTTCTTATTTATTATTACATTATAATATTATTATTTTATTATTTGTTATTTCTTTTCACTTTAATGATTGGTAATCACTGCTCCACATTGATACTTTTGCTATTTGAGTTGATCAGTTCGTAATCGCATTCAGTGATGGACTTTTATTGTTTACATTTATTTAAAGATGGTGGTGACAGGAAGCCTGGCAAGGTATGACACTGAGTTGATCAGTTAGTGGATCTGTAGAAAATTAATCATTTATTTTCTAATCAATGTATTATTCTGCAACATTACCTCTTTTTAGATTGGATGTTTTATTGAACAGGTCATAAGTGGTAATATCTCTGTTATTGGGACTGATGGTCTGACAAAACAAACAA
>JANJYP010207529.1:0-11163 GCA_024605115.1 Rastrelliger brachysoma
CAATAACAAAACAACAGTCCTCATAGTTTATGATCAACTGTCGCTGTTACGATTCTCAGTCCTCAGTGTGCCTGGTCCAGCCTGCTGCCACACACACACACACACACACACACACACACACTAGCAGAGAGAGAGAGAGAGAGAGAGAGAGAGAGAGAGAGAGAGAGAGAGAGAGAGAGAGAGAGAGAGAGAGAGAGAACAGAAAATAAACTACTCAAATGATCAGAAAAGATTTCGAAAAAAACCCAAATAAGTTATTTCAATAGTTAAAATCACTGTATTGTTACAATAGTGCTATTAGTTGTGGAATAAAAACCCATTAATTCCTATAAAAAAGTATTAAATATGAAAAAATGTTCCTTTCATAATGTTACAATAATATATTGATACATTAACTCCCCAAAACCTCATTTTACAACAGACACAAGATGAATGTAGTGGAGGTAAAAAGTACAATATTTCATCCCAGATAGACTTGAGTAAAAAATAGATTGTATTTCAAAGTGGAAATACTCAAGCAGAAGAACTTTTTTTCACTTAACCTCTGGCCTACAGTCCCAAACTCTGGTTACACAAGAGAGAGATAAAAGGTATTCTTTTTGCCATGTGCTGTCAGCTGAGGGATTTTTCCCAGCTGGAAAATTAAGGAGGAGAATTTTCTGAATGGACCTTTGACAAGCCAAAATTGGATATGAAGTCCAAGCAAAGGTTACAATTGCCCAATAGTGACTGTGGAAAAAGCTTTTAAAATGCTAGTGTGATAGTTGTAGATCAAAGTGAAGCTATATGTGTTACTGAAGTTTGCAGATTGTGCAATATGTGGGCAAATCAAGCTGCTGAGGAACGTTGGGTGAGTTTCCAGGTAATGACAGATATCTCTTTGTTTCATTCCTTCAAAGCGTGAAACCTGTAACCTTCTATTTAGTGGAACTTCTTAATCAGTTGATTAATTGTTTGTTTGTGTGTGTGTGTGTGTGTGTGTGTGTGTGTGTGTGTGTGTGTGTGAGAGAGAGAGAGAGAGAGAGAGAGAGAGAGAGAGAGAGAGAGAGAGAGAGAGATGTAGAAGGAAATGAGAAGGAAAAGTCCTTGTTCATCTGTGTGTGTGTGTTTTTACATTAATTACATTAATGTCTTATTAACATGATAAGTGCTGAAAAGACTGCCCATAAAAGCATGAAAGCTCTAAACATTTATCAGTGGATGAAAAGAATGGGAAAAAGACAGTTAAAGGGATTTTGCACCACTTGGCAGTTAAAAGCTACATTTTAGGACGCCCAAGGGTCCTTGAAGAGTTCAGGGATCCCAAGCAAAATGGGCATTGATTTAATAACATATTACAGTGTGTTGGCCATGGGCTTTAGGCTATACGCTCTAAAAGCAAAAATCTTATCAGAGAGAGGTCTGTGATTTTTTTTGTCTCAGTTTATGAGCCCTTGACATGAAGAAGTTTGAGAACACGAATTTCGTCTGATCTATAAATTATTTCATAATAACCCTTGGATTTCCCCATAGACTGGATTTCCCGTGTGTAGACGAAACGGATGTGACGACATAGGCATTGTCCAAAACATCTTGTCAGGCTCATAGCATCCTTTTATAATTTGTTTCATAATTAAGTTTACTTCAACAGTAGTCCATTAACTCGTTGTCAAGCATGTAATAGCCGATAACGGATGATCCACTGTCAAACCCAGCAGATAGGTCAGGCTGACAAATATCACAAAATTAATAGATTTCAATTTCAGATTAAAATCATAACCAATAACAAAAGTAGTTTTGTCTTATTTTGAAGACAACAAACCGGATGCTCCACTCCTATCTTTAGCTTGTCATCGAGCAGACGCCATGCCCATGTGAGCACAGTGTACAGACTATGGTGTGGGGTTATTTGTGTCGCTTGTTGCCACAGCCGAGTCAGTCTCTAGGCATTGTGTGGCACAGTTTACCGCTAACCTGCTTTTCTTTGTACTTTCAAAACGGATTTCAAGCGTTTGTACCGATGTAGCCTCAGTATAGCTCTTTAACTCACCCGGACCGGTAATCTCATAAATTCAATTGGTAAGTAATGTTAGCTTAAATTTAACCACAACGCCACACTTGACTACCCAAACATAAAAGTGATTTTGTGACAGACAGACAAAACATTGGCTTGAATAATGATGGTTTTACGTCAGCTAATTGTTAACAAGCTTGTCATTTAACTTAGCCTTGTTAGCAAGGTCAAATAGTCAACAAAAAGCATACTACAAATAGCTAGCACCGCTAGCCAAGCTGTGGAGACTGATTTGTTGTCCTGACCAAGTTAATACCTCCATAGTGTTTCTGTCAAAAAGTCGTCGCCATTGTTGACGCATGACAGTCTTGCAAAAATGCGTTGGCACAAGTAGGCGGTCTGTCTCGTTTGAATGTATATGCTGTACTATATCGTGCCGTGCCGTGCTGGGCGATGTTTTAGAGCCAGCAGCTAAAGCAACAGCAGGACGTGCATTTCTAGTTATTCTCTCCTCTCTTCTATGGTCAGTAAGTAACATTCATATCCTCCGACCACCTCAGGATGCTGACAGTTACTTGGGTGGGGCTGACAGTACGCGGATGACAGTACAGGAGAGCAGAGCCCAAGGTTAAAACAAACTGCATATTGTATCTCACCCTGGTTGGTCGGTGAAGTCATGACCAAGCAGGAGTCGAAGAAAGGCGGCGTGGCAAGCGCCGCATGCGCCGCCGAGCTGGTCAACAACGGCCCGGTGGAGCCGCGTTGTCCGGAGCAGAGCACACCGATCAAAGCCAAGGTGATGAAGCAGACATCCAGGGAAAGCCTGCACCGGCGAAACACTGAGTCCGAAGTCTACGACGACGGCACCAACACCTTTTTCTGGTGAGTGCTCCCTCGGCAATGTCGACTGTAATGTAAATGTCAAATCCTTGACACTGCAGCATCTGAAGTGTGATGGTGGCGTTTTGTCAGTGTCCTCAGTAAAAGTATTTCAAATTTATAGCACAATAAGAGGCATTGTTTGTTAAGAGCACAGTATTTTAGGTTTCAAGGTGAACTGAAAGACAGGCCCAAGTGACCTTTATTAATTACAGCAAGTACCTCACCTTGTTCCATATCTTTAAATGTGCACAGTGCATTGCAGTATTTGATAAATCAAGTTGAGGTTTAGGTTTTAATTGTTCAAATACAAAATGATAGCAATGAATCACAGCTGCTTACTCCCCAGGTGTCATTTGTTAAAGTACTCTGCTAATGTTTGCTGTGCTGTCATGGATGCTTACATTGCAGATTCAAGCTCAAGGCTTGTTGTTGACAAGCCAAAAGCTAATATGCCTACCTGCACTTTCAGCAGAAACAGATCCTCGACAGACTTGAAGTCAGGACAGATATTCTGCTCATGTAGTGAACTGGAGGAGTCAGTTGTGTGCACTCACTGACACACGCCTATGCCACACACGTAGATGCAGTGTGTTGCAATGTGCAAGATGCAGGTGCGGGCAGGTGTGAGGCCAGTCTAGAAAAGTGACATTCCCTTCTGCGGCCTTCTTCAATTTACTGCTATGACCGTCTTTCAACCTGTCGCTCCAGCAGTATTCATGCCTGAGTGTGCCTATGTGTGTGTCTCAGCTCTCTGCTTCATGTGAAAAGCAAGAGCCAGTAAAGATCTGCAAAGCTATCCAGTATCTCTGGCAGAGACCTTAATGTGAATTTGCCATTACTGTGGTGCAACCTGCCAAGAGCATTAAGTCAAATCAACACCTCTCCAAGTTGATTTTCATTCAAGGACAACACAGTTTGGTCACACACCAGCAGTAATAATGCTCATGATTTGTTAGGAGGAATTTGTTCTCACAGTGGTTTGCTACCACTCCCAAATTTGTCATAATGGACAACTGATAATGAATGTACCTATTTACTTTGTGGTCATCTTGTGGCCATTGTTAATCACAAGGCATCCTGGGTATTTAGTCACTACCGGTACACACTGAGAATAAGAAACAAAACACATTACTGAGAATTTGTAGCATCATAAGTGCTTCCTGGCCAGAGTCACCAGAAAGTCGTATTAGTTGCTTTATTTAAGTGCATAAATCCCAGCCCAATCATTGCATTGCAAAAACCACAATGGACTTTTTTCTTCAGCTAGTTTGTGATAGAAGTGAAGAAGCTTTGTATTAACCAAACCACACATTAAGCACTGAAGTAAGAAGAACTGGCAATGAAAAAGTTAAACCTCAAGTTATGGAGCCAGTACAGGAACACAGTGGGTGTGTTGTGGGAGTCTCTCAAGTGTTACAGAGATACTTAAGAACTGTCTCTTGATATTTGCAGCTTCCCCTGGTTGTTAAGGACGGTAAGAAGCTGTCGTGCAACTTGCCACAGTTTGGAATTAGGGAAGCTTTTTTCCTTTGAGAAGTGAAATAGCTTTGAAAGACTTTATATAGAAGTTGTGACAGACTTGTGTGCTGTGGCACCACTATTTCCCTAAATAGCATTGCTCCACACACATTGAAGATCTAAAAGACTCATGAGATTGTTTCCTGCATTTTGACTGCTGACAATGTCTTGTTTAAAGGTTTATTTTTTTAAAGATTTAATTTAAAAAGAAGAATTCTTGAGCTAGTGTTGTTACAGTAGTCTAAAGAAAACAGTGTTCATAACAGGATTTAATTTTATAAAAGTGTCACAAGACCAATGAATTTCAGTAACTGGTATCATAGAAACCAGAAACTGCTGTGGTCAGACACATGAAACGGCCACAATTGAGCATATTGTACTAAGTTAAGTCTTATTATTTAGCTCACTTAGGTCATTGACATACCTGTTTCAAACCCTGCTGTCAGCCTCAGCACTAAATTACATTGAGCATTAAGCAGTTTCTGTATATGCCTGTATAAGTCACTGGACACCGTTTATTTAATTTGGATTCTCAACCTGTGAGTTTGGCTTGTCTTTCAGTTGCACTAGGCTGGTGTTTCTGTTGCATCATTTCACTCCCTGTGGTGTTGTGTGGTTGTTAGGCAAGAAAGATACCAGGCCCTCTCCTGTGTCTCCTGCTAGACAGGTTGGATAAGGAGGTGGAATGGGGAGAACATGTTTGTGATACCTGGTGGGCCATCTCCATCACTCAGACTGGTAGACAGGGGGGCGGTCTTTATCTTGAAGAGTGATAACAGTGACCTCAGTATGAAAAAAAATGTTTTAAAAAATATTGTTATACTTCCAATAATAGTACTTAAAAATATAAGACTGGTGTTGGTTTTTCCACAAGTCCACTGTAGCTGCAAACATATTAAACATACAGCCCTGTGCCATACATGTCCATTTTTGTCCAAAAGCCATAAATATGACATTTTCCATACTGATAGTGAGGGCAGTCAGTATATGTAATTCATAAACAATGCCATCAGTATATTGTCAGTCTTTGGAGAGAAACTCTGTGTCACAAGTTACTAAGAAAGTTGTACATGTAGTATGGTGTTTGCACTACTTTTGCCAGTTTGATGAGCTGAGAAAAATGAACTACAGTCACTCTATTGTAAAAAAAAAAAAAAAAGGATAGAATTGAGCCACATAGTTGGTTCAACAGAGATTAATTGAAAGTTTACATCATTGTTTATAATGAATATCAATATGAATATAATGCCACTTGTCCTCTAATCAGTCTGACATTACAAACTGTGCGTTCTTGTGAGTCATGTCAGCCAACAGATAAATAAAACAAACTTTGGCCCTACAGTGAAGATAAATCCTACCATTGCCATGGATGAGTGTTGTGTAGTCAGAAATTGTCATACAATAAAGGCCAAAGTTTGCTTCTTCCCTGCCCCTGCTATGCCTAGCTATATAGGAGATAGGAGCCTATATCTAATAACATCTAACTTAAATACACAACTGAAAGAAAATGGCAAACTTACTACTTATACAGTACAATCCCTCTTTTCAGAAAGTTGTGAAGTTTTGATGATGTCGAAACAGTTTAAAGTAGTCAACATTGTGCTTTGGGCTCCAATTACAGTGCAGTGATAGAGCTCAACATTTCTCCTTCTCTACAGGCTTTTATTGAATCTTTTTTCTCTTCACAAAGGGTATTAATATCACTTTCCTCCCTCTCTCTGTTTGCAGGCGAGCTCATACTGTGACAGTGCTCTTCATTCTGACCTGTGCTCTGGTCTACGTCACACTGTTGGAAGAAACCCCACAGGACACGGCCTACAATACTAAGAGGTCAGTTGTCTGTGCTCATCACTTCCCTGCTGTTCTTACAACCAGAACCACACAGGACACAAGAGCCAGCTCCAAAAAAAAAAAAAAAATCTTATGTACTCCACACGGGTAATCCAAATTACTAGTAATCTCACGGTTTATTGTGATTTTATTTTCTGTGACCACTTTATCTTTAATTAGTCCTGTGTTTGTCTGATAACATGTTTTACTAAACATGTTATTTACCAATAACAAATTATCAGTCTCTTTGTGTGTGAGATGTGGGGAAAAGGCGGCAGTGCGTGTATTTGTCCATTTGTTGTTGGTCATGTCATATTGTCACTCAATGAATAGGTCACATAATAAAACCAGTCGATGAGCAGACCAGTGTTTATCTCCCCTTTAACACTACTTGGCACGATGCCACACAGTCACAGCTACATCGTTAAAGTGCAAAACCCTCCATCACTCCAAACTGAATCACTTTCTTCTTCAGTGGCATTCACCTTCAGCCCAGCTGGCCCTCTTCTCAAGGCCACATGTTAGCTGTTTAGATTTTTTCACGGGGGGAAAAAAACCCTGATGACCATGAAAAAGGAGCATGAATCTCAGTACACATTTGATTAGATTAAGATTTAGATATGTTTGCCAAATCTTCTTCTGTCTTTGATTACTGAGAAACCATACAGCCCTGTACAATTCATTAACTGAAACATGCAGACTTTGATAAAAGCAAAATGATAGTGTATAATACAGAATTCCTTTTTAGTGTTTGCTTACCACAGAAAGAGTTACAGCAAAATAAGTGATGGAAGCTAGTTTGCATGCAGACTACTTTTGGCTTTTCAAGTGGCTAGCTCTGTTTGTGGCAAATTAGACTAGATGAGGAAAGCCCTGTTGCAGTAACATATCATTTGGCAGAGCAGGGTCTTTTAAAATTAGATGGTGCAACAAATCTCCTTGTAATTCAAACTCTCTAGTCCTCTCTGTTCCCTCAAAGGTCAGCAGGACTGTCGTGGTAGCTTGCAGTTGTTGTTCAAGTTGTTAAACGGGGAAATCAAATCATGTTTTTGTGTTTCTGTTTTTTATATTCTGTTATTATGTTTGACGTCTATGTTAAACATGGTCAAAGCTCCAAAACTTGAGGTGAATGTACAATATAGGCCCGTTTCCACTGCAGGAACTTCGGGGTCATTTTATAGGGCTAGAGGTTTACCTACTTGTTGTCGCTTTCTTTGTTATGTTTTCGGCGCCTTGCTGTCATGATGTCACAATAGCTTATGCAGTACTAAACTTGTTACTTGCGACCAGTGGAAAAGTCAGTCTGGAGCCCTGATATCTTTAAATATTAATTTCTGAGCTGACTCTAGTGTTGCTTACTTGGGCTAAACTGACCTCATCGTGTCAGTCAGGAGTTGATTCATGCTGGTCTGATGACTGCCACCTGAGCACTGAGCTCCTCTCTGTTCTAGCAAACTCTAAACTCAACTTCAGTCAGTGTTGTGGAAGCGTTATTCAACCCAGGAAAAGACTGGCTTTGTATAATGTCTCATGTGAATTGAAAATGTAGAAAAGAAAATAGTTTCTTAATCTAAGTCTTATGATATTATACGTTTGCTAGGGCTCTGTGTGTGTGTGTGGTGTGGTGGGGGCAGGAGGGCTTGAATAATCAAGGAAAACCAGGCAGCCAGCATAAAATATTGTGTGTGTTTTTGTGACACAGAGAGTGATTGTAGGTTGTGTTTGTGTGTATGTTAGTGTTTGTGAGGGATTGTGGGACACTTCTTAACAGGATTTGCTGCAGTCAGCGCATACTGGCTCGTGGGGATAAAGACGCTAGAGCTTCTTCCTGGCAGCATACACACACACACACACACACACACACACACACACACACNTGAGGACATTACATAGACTTGGATTAGTTTCCTGTAGACTTAAGCTATTCATAACCATGACCACTGTTTGCCTCAAAATAAGCATTTTTCCAATTGGGGGGGACAGTATTTTGTTGCTAATTGAACAAGCTGTCTCCAATTAATCTGTAGCCTATGACAGACCCCACACACACACACACACACACACACACACACACACACACACACACACACACACCAAATCTCAATCTTCAATCATTTGCTCATTTGCACACTGTTTGATACTCCAGTTCCATTTTAAACATTATTTGGGCCATATACTCATTCTCACTAGCTTACACGTATCCACCCTCACTTTGACACACATTTATGTTCTTTGAATCATGTACACTTACTTTTCCAACCTACATACTTTCACACCATCAATTCCTCAATCACTTACACTCATGGTACCACACTTGTTGGCGAGCATACTCTGTAATCGCATTGTACATCCAGTGTCTAATCTTACCTTGTTAATTTGTAAGTTCAGAGCAGCGACCTCATCTTGTTCTCAGAGTTCAATACAGCAGGGATCAGACGCAACAGAGTCTCATGGGAGCAGCTTCAAAATGATTTCATCTCTTTGGAAACACAGTGGGAATTGTGGGTAGCTGCTGAAACAGGCCTTCAGATTTTTGATGATGAAATTCTGCCCTCTCTTTGCTCTTTGTACTTGTGTCACAGAGATTAGACCAAGCTTTTAAGTCCACTGAAAAGCTGATATTGATACAAAAGATACTTATTATTTCTCTCAATAATATAATATAGACTTCAACTGCATTTTCTGTGCTTCTAATTTGTGCTCCCTTAGGGGGATTGTGGCCAGTATCCTGGTGTTCCTCTGTTTTGGAGTGACACAAGCCAAAGATGGACCCTTCACAAGACCACATCCAGGTAAGATGAGCACAGTTATTGCATAAATACACATGAACAACATGTTTTTACCCTTCCAATAGAATATAAACTTGATAAAACTGAATTTGATCAAATTACAGGAATCAGTTTACTTTTAATATCTTGGTCAGTTCTTAGTGAATATAGCAACTATGGAACAGCATTTCCTTTACAAGTTCAACAACAAAGCGTTCTGAATTCATTACTGCTCCAATGTTTCTTGAGCAGTTTTGTCTCTGTAGCAATAGCAGCTGTGGCTTTTTACCAAAAAGTAAAAAGGTATTTTGAAAATATGTTGAAATAATGGAAACTGTAATTATTGAGGATATGGTTTTAAGACTAAATTTAAATATTCAGCATGTGAAAAAATGTGAAGAACTTTGCAATTCCATACTATCATCTGTTCAGGAATGCAGAAAATGTAAAAACAAAAACATTGTCAATGCAGGTTAAATAACATGAATAATTTGAGTGCTTCTGCAGTGCAAGTCTGAAATCATATCCAAAATGTGATCAGTGTACCCTCAAACAAATGAAGAAGCACTTGTTTACAAATATGAGCAATGAAACATTAGAAATATATCTACCATTTACACTGTTCATATTGTCAGGAGGTGTTCAGGCTGACTTTTTAATGGTACATTGATTGTTTTTCCTTTCTCATCCTGTGTAGATGGCTAAGAGAATCTGAGAGCAGTCAGCAATACTGTATATTGATCAATAGCAGCATGTGAGAATCTTATGGTAGTTTTTATTATAGATCCTGTTGGTGCTGGGAATCAATACAGAAAATGGCTCGCTGTATGTGATTGTCCAAATAAAAGGGGGCAAATGAATAAATAAAGAATCCATAGTCTGTTGAAAGCAGCCTGGGTGTTTTCCTGGCATGGGTTAGATCCAGTCAAATCACTTTGAGAGCAAAATAAACACCAACAAACAAAAGCCCATATTGGGTGAATGTCTTCATTAAAATGATGGACTCACTTGAACATGATGAAATAACCCACTCCCCGGTCCGATACGCGATTGACACACATGACACCCTTAACTTCTGGTAATTTAGCAGCTATAACTGGACACCTCAGATATAGGTGTTTCTTTACAGCTCTAATTAAATACTTCAATATTTTAATTAAATATTGAGATGTTTAATCAGAGAGCTTGATGCTTGGGTTATTTATGTAACCAATAACAAAAGACAGATAACTGCTCTGTAAATGCCACGCAAATTGAGTTTCAAACCTCATCATCTGACATTTGCATGGATATGGACATGTAAATGCAGGAAAGACAGGACTTTTTAAAATTATGCCATTGCCCTGGTGGGGTAGAAGGACAGCTGCAGGGAAGGAGAGAGAGTGACCACACAATTTGTCGGATGTTATCCCATACGTGTGCACATCAGTTTTTCAAACACTCAATAAAAATTCTGTTTTAGTATTGTATCTTGTCGTATAAACGTGCAATGCATGCTTGTTGGGTTGTAACAGGTCTATAAAATAAATAAACCATAAGGTGGTTGCAGAAGAAGTGCTTTTGCATTTGCATTTATGTCCTAATAGTTGATATAAGTCTGCTTGATTATTGAAAGTGCTTTTTTATTTGCTCATTATTTAAAGAGTTTTTTCTTGAACTAGCTTTTGGTGAGTGCTTCAGCTGCAGTGTGTTTTTATAGTTTAATTAATCTTTAAAATGATTAAATTATTTGGTTATATATTTGGTGAATGCATTAGCTTTTACATTGGCACTGTTTACTTGTCTAACCCTTAAAAAATCTTCCATTCACTATAAGGATATTTAAATAGTGCAGTTCTTAGTAGTTGGCTATTTATGTTTTTAACCAGGAAATTCATGTAGAGGATGCTTATATCCTGTCTCTCAAAGAACTTGTTTCTCACTAACTTCTGAGGGAAAGGAAAAAGGAAGGAAGGAAGGAAGAAAGGAAGGGCAATAACAGGGTGTGGACGGCAGTGTGCATGGGAACACATTGACTGTGGCAGTTGTTGAAGGCGTAAAGTGACCGGGCAAGAATTTGGGCTGTTGTTGCTACATTACTTGCGCCTCCTGGCCCCCTCCTTTTTTGGAATGAAAGACAAAAGACAGTTTTTGTGTCTGTGTGTCTCTGTGTGTGTGTATTTAGTGACTCTG
>JANJYP010207561.1:0-10161 GCA_024605115.1 Rastrelliger brachysoma
TATAACGATGTCATATTACCAAAAATAAATATTCCAACAAAGGTTGCAGCAAAAAGTGCTGGGAGAGGAGCGGGTCCAAGGAGGCAGCGAGCTGACAGGATTCCAACATGAACTGCACCGATCTGGCAGAGAATGACTGGAGAGCTGGAGTATTTAAGCAGGATGGTGATGAGGTGATGAGTTCAGGTGTGTGATTACTGCAGCTGTTGCCTGCACTTGGGACCTGCCCCAAGGTGAGAGAGACACAAGGGAGAGAGGATAAAGCAGTACACACAAAAGTGTGGATATGACAAAATGTTGACTTCACTCAACATTCATGTTTTTGTTGTTCAGTGAAAGCATTGATTCAAGTTCTCATCACAGATAAATCAGTCACACTGCTGCTGTTTTTTAAATCATATTAGTGTGTATGCAGTCTGGTTATGACGAAACCAGATGTGTATATTCATCTTTGAGTATAGTTAATACGTGTTTGTATAAATGACCCCAGATCTAGTCAGTTCCCATTAATTCCGATAAATTCCAATATATTCCCCTAACTCCTATGGAAAGTTTCCAATCTTAAATACTTCTAAAATTCCCCTGCTTAATTTCCCATGGAAAGTTTCCAGAAATTCATCAAATTTTCCACCCCTTTGCAACCCTAGTTCTGACAGTAGAGTATACAGATGAGCTCATCTGTCAGGGTCAGGGTCATACTGTGATGTGATTTACAACAATCCAACGCTCCCGAATCAAAACAACCAACCAGAGCCAGGAGGAGCGTCCGTCATGCTCGTACACAGCTGCTGGCAGATCCCCTCCCCCATGCAGCGCGTATTCTCACTTGACAGCCCCCCTTCCCTTGTGCTATGCTCTAACTTGGTCAAACAGGCTTCTGATGTTACTGTGCCTGCTCATGCCCGTCAGGTTCCTCAGAGGGAGGGGCTTTGAAGGCAGAGCTGCAGCTAAAAGTTGTGCTCATTGCAAATTTTCTGGCTAAATAAACATTTTTCTCATAACTACATATTGAAGCTGGTTCCAATGAAAGAGAACTCTCTGTGTTTGATTAAAGACCAGCAAAGGCGAGTGTCATGTGGATCATATGCACCATGTATGACTGTGACGTACCTTTGTTACGTGCTCCAACCCTCCTCTTTCCCTCACTGCTTCCTGTTTCTTTCTCCTCTTTGTCTTATCTAGTAAGAGTAAAATAATATATCCAAGAAAACACACAGTCAGATGTCTCCATGTAAGTGTCGAAACAAACTCATCATGTGTTTTATTTTGACTCCCAGGCTGAAGCAGTTCCACCTCCTGTGGCTCCCACTACCACCGATGGTGCCTACAAGTTCCAGGTCGACGGTGGGACAAACTTCCTGTAGAGACCTCTCCTCCTGGAGCAGCCTTCTCCCAGTCCTTCCTCACTCTGATGTTACAGCAGCCCTCTGTCACCATTTTGCATTCCTTTTCTTAAGCCTTCATATCAGGGATGCAAAGTGGCAGAGGTGGGAACTATGAAAAGCTTTCTGATTCTGTTCCTTATCTTCTTGCCTTGCTCAGTGTTTAAGCGCTTACCTGATTGAAAAGAATGTTTTATCGGGTTAACTTAGCATTTATCTTTGGTATATAATCTACTATTGCTGGGTCTGTCAGCTGTTTATAAGCAGTTAGTATGTAGGATTCAAAGTGTCAGTTATTTGGGGATCAAACTTTCGGTGGCAAGGAGATAAGGAAAGGAGATATTGTCTTGAAGTGTTAGCATGTGAAATAGAAAGTGACTTTTGATATAATGTGCCACAAACTGAGAAATCAAGAATAAGACACAGATTCAAGGGGCAATTTAGGAAGCATACCAATCAACCAGGAACAACATTAACTGAACATATGACAGACATCTTCAAATGAAAAAATGCTTCAAGGGTGGAGCTTTAAGTGTTCAGACTAAATGCAAAGAAAACGTCCAAATGTCTTTATCAGATGTGACCAGTTGGTTGTGTTTACTCACTACTAACAACCAGTGAAATGAACTAGGTGTATAATAGACACTGGCATCCTCATCATGCATATATAATATATATAATTAAGAACTCCTGATTGGGTTGGGACTTTCTTGTCAAAACATTATTATTTATTATTTTTAATATAATCTGACCATTATTATTTTGGGAAAAGCCACAGTAACTTTGCATATCGTGTAAAATGAAAATATATATTAAAGCAACTCTGGCCCCATTGATAAAGTAGGGCAAACATGACCTCAGTATTCCATCTAGTAAGACTGCATAGGTAGAAGAGTGCTGCTAATTAAAACAGACAGGTGATATGAAGTCATTAGGAACAAATTGATTTACAGTCATGAGAAATTGGAATGAACAAAGCACCTGTGAGGTATTACAAACAGTGTACCTGTGGGTTCTGTTGGATTTCCGCTTGGTAGGATTAGGTTGATGTGGCTCAGACTGTAAATAGTCATTTACCTACCTTACACAAGTGAATATTTTACTGAAATTGCTGTGTAAAAATTAATCTTTAGCTGATATGTTGAGAAATGCCTGGACCTGTTCCTTCACTGGTTTCTGTCCACTGATCTACAAAGTTGACTTTGAGTTGAGTCTGAAGACATCTTCAGGGCCTGATCTCACCAGGAAGTGGAAGTGAGAGGAGCACGCTGTGTAGATACACCATCAACTCAATACACCCCAAAGTATGTGGTTTTATCAGGCTGCTGGAATCTGTCTTTGATCAAGTTTGCTTATTTTAAAAGTTGCTAAGGACATTTCTGTGAACTCTGCTTTTTGAAGCGCTGGGTTATGGTTCAGTGGAGTAGTTGCCTACTTTTAACTGACTGATAGACCACCCGTGTAGTAGCAGTCAGGTTTTGCTCGGTTTGGTCTTAAGGAACAGATTTTAGTAGAACTGACTGAGGAAAACTGTATGACAAAGAATGACCAAATTATCAAAATGATACATGACTGCATGTCTGTATGTCAGGTCAACACTGCCTGCTGTTGGTTGATGGTGCAAATTTGTGTGTGTTCTCCACCAAATCCTCTGATGGTAAATGAAATTGGTGTGAAGTGAGCTGCTGGTGGGATCAAGTCCTCATAGTGTTTAGCTGACCACCCTAAATGTAAGAGTACGACCAGAAGAAGCACTTTACTGCCTTTTAAGGTGGCCACATGCCTCCTTACATCAAAAAACATATCACTTTCTTTCCATCCAGAGCCTTAGGTACATATATCCCAACCATTCACCACCATTCACAAGAGCTAACCAGCGTGTCAGACAGTGTTGCTTAAAGTGATACACACGTTGCTGCAAAGAGAAAATGACATTGGTCGCTGAACTACAGAGCTTTGCCATGTTTGTAGTTTTTAGAACAAGGTTCTCTATGCTGGAGTTCATGTGTAGAGACCCTGATAATACTTTGTAGGAAGTGTCATGTAACGTGGAACCTTCTAAGTGTTTTTAAAATGGTGTTTTGAGTGCGTGTCTCCAAGTGCCATGGGCTCAGCAAGAGAAAGCCACCGGGATAAAAACTACAAACATGGAAAAGCTCTGTAGTCCGGTGACCAACGTAATTTTCTTTTACACCAATGTTTGACTCATCAACATGCAGACACACAGTCAACAATATAAATCTGCGTGTTTATCACTTTAATGCAAGTCTGCAGTTACCCAGATGGTTCAACACCTTTTTGAGCTTGTGGTGCTTGTAAAATCTGCAACAGCTACATATTGCTGACAGTAAAGCTCAGACAAACCAAGATATTCAATGTTAAAAATTGTTGATTAAATTTACTTGAAGTTATATGCATTAAAAAGTACACTAATTGACACTGAAATTGAGTATTCCTGTGATTTTCATGATGTCCAGGATGAAGCTGAGATTTCTTTGGAACAGGGATTTATTGACCTGTGAATACAATCATGATTGCCTGCCACAGTCTGGTTTTACTGTCAGTATCTAGTTCTTTACTTCTGCGTGTTGAGAGGAGTAAATGCAGTGAACCTCAATGATCTCCTCATCACAGGGTATTCAGACCACATGCTGTCAGAACCTTATTGTCTTTCTGTGAGTTGGTTCCAGTAATGTGTTGCGTTTGCTGTCTAATCAACCAGTTTTTTTGGAGTTACAGCTAAAGCTGGGACAAACAGGTCACTTGCTGACAGTTTACAATAAATTACCAGCATGCTTCACTGAGAGGAAGCTTAGTTTTAGTTTAGTTGGATTTACATGACACAATGCAATCAAACAATAGCTGGCTCAAAACATAACTCATTTAATATAGGTATATTTATAGCTATTCAAATGTTCTGAACACAGTGAGTGCCTTTTCATTTCTCAATGTGAAGGTGACTTTGGCCTGTTTTCCCTCAATCTTTGTGTCTTTGAGTCAGTTTTAACGTGAACAACAAAATAAGGTCTGTGTTTTGTTTTTTTACCTTTATGTCCTAGATCTGATGTTACTGACACGTAGCAATGGTTGAGACGAGCTGTTGTTCAAAAAGCTTGAAATGTGGTTTGTATTGTTTTATGTGTTAATGTAAGCAATGATATTCACTAAGCGTAGATGTAGTAGATGGTTGTTTGTGCTGATGAAGTTGGAGAGAACATCAAGGTGGTATTTTGGACTCTCTACTTTCAGAAAAATAATGATTTTTCAAAAGGTTCTGTGGTTCTAAAAGAGCCAGCTGGAGAACCTCTTTACTTGGAGGATGGTTCTTTACATACTTAAACCATCATCCATGAAACATCTTAAAATGCCCATAGAACCATTTATTTTGGAAAACTACTCAAGAACCATTTCAGAGAGGCTCTTTAATGAACTAGTTCAGTCCAACCTTAACCCTTTCTTTAAAATGGTTCCATAAAGAACCTGTTTTTGAGAAAGTTATTTCGAGAACCGTTTATGGTGCCTTGAAGAATAGTTTTGTGGTGGTTCTGTGCTGACATGGTTCTTTAAGGAACCTCTTGCTAAATGATTGTTAAACCAAAAAGGTTCTTCTATGGCATCACTCTGTTTTTTTCTGGGTGTAGTTCAACATCCACCTCTGGACGTCAGGCCAACACTGATGGTGTTGGCACTGGCATTGCTTTAATACCTCTCATTTTATACCTCTTCACTCTGTACATGCATGTGCTACACCATGTCAATGAAACTATGCATGATAAAGCAAATTTCTGGAGTTACTTTCATTTTTAACTCAGAGCTGAGGTTGGTTGTCCAAGAAATTTACAACAATATTTCACAGGAGACAGTTTGAGGGGAACTGTCAAACAGAACATGATAGATAAGGGAAACACACTGCAAAAACCCAAACCATGGGTTCTTCATTATTGTTCAAATTAAGCACTCACTGGATTGTTGAACAGTGTCTGAATCCACCTCCTCACAAACATGTGACCTCATCTCTGGAGGGTTATGTACGATGGGTAAACTCAGTTTTTTCATATTTTATACAACTACTTGTGTCACTTTCAAGCAGTTGACGTTGTTGGATGATACTTGCTTGTAAATCATTTGTCCCTGTCCTTGCCAGTCATTAGCACAAGCCACAAAATCATGCTGCTGATGATGTACCTGGTGCTTTTCTTTTTCCTTTGGATAGTCAGACAGGCAGCCTCATATCACAAGCTGAAATCTGCAACTGCTACAGTATATTTTGATTGCTTAAGTGGTAAAAGCAGTCTCACTCATCAGTTGCAATGTTCTTATCAGCTCCTGATGAACTGTTGACAATGCTACAAAGGTAAGGCTGAAAGGCCATTTAACAAACAGTAGCCTCAGCAGATTGAATAAAGAATGAATAAAGGTCTCTGTGTTTCAAACTAATGATTTGATATGTTTAAATGTTAACTGTTGATCCAACAGTGACATCGCAGTTTGTCAGACGCTTTTCTTGCTTCGGCTGGTGTGAGCCACACATTAGAGGCAGTCTGATTATGTGGCTTAAATGGCAGCTGTTTCATTCCATAGGTCAACGACAACAACTGAAAATGATACTTCAGTGGTTCTTGCTTTGCTATATTTGCCAAACTAGCGTTTTGTATTTTTGTCAATATGCTTAAAGATGCTCTGTAATGTTGTTCTAACACCCAAATGATGCACCCAAAGGGCTGGAGGACGTGGGGATTTAGGGGTGTTAAAACAAAATTGGTGAATGTCTTGAATTTGTGCTTGTATTATTAATAAACATGAAGTATATGTTCTCTCTATATGTAAATCTTGTATTCTTTTTGAGGCAAGTGGAGTACTATAGATAATAGGATGTATACTGTTCATATTTTTATACTTAGAAGTGGTGAGAATCAGAAGATGTTTGGTGTTTGCTTGGCTGAGTTGGGACATATTCCAATCAAAATCATATTAATGTGGCTGCACATCTTCAGGCTAAAATGTCTTCAGCTCTGTATGTTCAGCGCAGTGTAACTTTTGCTTCTACAGTAGCCATTGATAATGTAATATATATAATATAGTGTGATTTTATATCATATTTAACATTAAATAAAGCATATTTTTTTCAGGCAAGTAAGTAAAAAGCTCAAAATCTGTAATAAATAAAATAAGAACTTCATATTTCATGATTTTCCCCATAGATGATCAAGATAAAGCTACCATTCACTGAGGTTTGAACAAAAGAATTACCACAGCATACATTTAGAACACCTGCTACTACTTACTGTATGTGCAAAAAGCTGATTATTAAATACTCTCTGCCCTTCACAACACTCTGCTCTTGTAGATCTGAAACAGTTGTTCCAATCACACTTTGTTACAAGTTAGTTACTATGACAACAATAGAAAAAATAAAGACATTGATTTAGAAAACTCATTTATGATTTTATCAGACTGATACTACTTCAGCAACAGTTTAATGCACACGTGCTCACATAGTTTAGGGATTCATTTTATACCATGGATAAAACATGATTTGAAAAGAGGAAGTGGAAAAGAGGTTGATGAGCTGCTAACTTGGCATATCCATAAAAAAGCACATTATTGTGTATGATGCATGTAGAAGTGCGTGTGGTTACTGAAGCAGCATGGTGTTTTAATGAAGGTAAAAACAGTGAATGGAACTGTGCTTATGTCCTGTTGCCTTCAGACCAAGCTTTGATTTGATCAGTGGAAGAGTAGAATTTCACATGGACCACGGGAACACAGAGAATATAGGAGCAGGAAAGACAGCTGCATTAACTTGCTTTACCTTTGGATTTATCAACAGTAGTTTACTATACACATTGAAACAGGTTAGCCAAGGACATAAACCTATGCTCCCTTTGTACCTATGTAACATCATGCAGGCATGCGAGCCCACACAACTCCACTGTTGTACAAACATGTCCATTAGCCACACCTACACAACCTGCACAACTAGTGGTCCGCCCATCAGGTAGGTACGCCTTAGCTGAACCTTGTGTATAGTGTACCAAGTGAATAGAATAGAATAGAATAGAATAGAATAGAACTTTGTTGTCCACCATGGTGAAAGATTGTGTTTGTTTCACCAATAACAGACATACAGTAGACAGAAATGACAGTGAATCCATAAACTCCATAGAATCATTCCTACATACATATATTAAAAAAATATGTAAAGTGTAAGATACACACAGATATCAGTCCATGTGTCCTAACTGATCCATTTAGAAGTGTTTTACATATGAATTGCACTTGTGAAAAAAAAGCTTCTTATAAATATTCCTGGTTGCCAAAGGAACTCTGTAGCGCCTCCCAGAGCTCAACAGCTAAAAAAAATTTTTTTTAAAAATGGTCCTCTCAGTGAACGACCGGTTCAAAGAGGTTTGAGGTGAACAGACTATTTTACTGACCAGGAATATTATGTTAGAGAGTTAGCTCTTAGATTAACAGCCCGGGTGACCATACCAGGCCAGAGGATGCACACAAATTCTTACTAAGATCTGAGTATGGCTGAGGAGTGGTCGTGATTTTTTTTCNAAAGAGGTTTGAGGTGAACAGACTATTTTACTGACCAGGAATATTATGTTAGAGAGTTAGCTCTTAGATTAACAGCCCGGGTGACCATACCAGGCCAGAGGATGCACACAAATTCTTACTAAGATCTGAGTATGGCTGAGGAGTGGTCGTGATTTTTTTTCATTTGATAATACAGAGAGAGGAAATCATGGGAGAGAGAGGTGTCCACCTTGCTGAGGATTTGTCCTGGTCCATGGACACCTCCCACCTGGTCAAAAAAGCTCCCTCCCATCCTCATCACCTTCTATTGGTACACCATCAAGAGTATCTGACACGCTGCATCACCTCCAGTGTCTGTGATAGGAAAGCTTTGTAGCGTGTGGTGAGGATGGCAGAGAAGATCATTGCGGTCTCACTCTCCAGCCTTCATGATATCTATGAGGACAGACTGTCACCATCCAGCTCAAAATGTACAATAACCTCCTCTTACAGACCATTAGAATGATCAATGACTTCATCACTACTGCTTTATCTTAGTATAGTAATTATTAATATTATTTTTAATCTAGTATGCATGTGTTTGTCATTTTTATTTCATTGTATTATAATCAACTTTAGCACAAGGATTGTGAAATAATATTATTATTACTCACATTGAGTACCCAGTGGAGTAGCAACATCATTTCGTTGTACTGCTGTATAATGACAATAAAGGCTTTCTATTCTATTTCTATCTTGTTCTCTATATATATTGTTTTATATATAGATGGAATGACAATAAAACAAACTTGAACTTGAAATTGATATGACATGTAATAAAGGACCAAGATACTTAAAGTTGTTAACAGTTTCAACAGAGTGGACAATGAGTGAAAGTATTATACTATTATAAATTGTTTATTATAAATTGTTTATAAGATGAGTGAAAGTATTATACTATTATAAATTGTTTATAAGATGCAGACAGCATAACCTTTTTCTAGATGTTGTTTTTTCTTTTCTACAGCGCCCTGCAAAAGTCTTCACCCTCCTTGAACTTTTTAACATTTTGTCATGTTACAACCACAAACTTCAATGTATTTTATTGTGCCAACATAAAGTAGTGCATAATTAATTAAGTGGAAGGAAAATTATACATGATGTTAAATATTCTTAACAGATAAAAATCTGAAAAGTGGAGTACATATGTATTCACCACCTGTGTCAGTACTTTGTCGAACCACCTTTCACTACAATCACAACTGCAAGTCTTTTGGGGTATGTCTCTACCAGCTTTGCACATCTACACACTGCAATGTTTGCCCAGTCTTATTCGCAAAACATCTCCAGTTCAGTCAGATTGGATGGAGAGTGTCTGTAAACAGCAATTGTTCAGGTCTTTCCATGCATTCTCAATAGGATTTAGGTCTGGACTTGAACTGGGCCATTCTAACACATGAATATGCTTTAATACCAAGCATTCCATTGTAGCTCTGGCTGTATCATGTCATGTTTCATATCATGTTTCACTGCTCTGGCAGTGAAACATGATTGATAAACTACAACCTGAAATGAAATCTAGAAATATACTATACCACAAGTTTGCTTAATCTGCCCTTAATTATTATTCTTTATAATAAAGTATAATGTATCTAATCACCTTACACAGTGTGTGGTTGTAACTTATAAGAGGTGTGAGTCACACACAGTCACCTTACAACAATGTGCACAACAAACACTGCTGCTAAAACCCACTCTACCTATGGAAGCTAATTGTGAGCTATATTCAAATTAAAATGCATTTTAAGAAATGCCTTTTGATTTTAAGAATATATCTGCATTATTTGACTCATAAATAAAATAAATAATCAATCCCCCTATTTGCATTTTCATTTTCTTCTTTAAGACTGTTCATTTTATGTCACAATTAAAAAGAAAAGAAGAGGACATTGATATCATTTTCGTGGTCTGCACCGCTGAACAGTGCACATAATTCAATACCGCTTAGCAATCTGAGCGATGCAACAGATTGATCTCTTCTTCAGCTACCCATGGTGATACCCATCTAAAACAGTAGGGGCTGGTGTGTGCATTTGATATATGGACTCATCATAGATCATGGCTCTCCTTGAGACTGTGCACAGATTATTGTTAGAACTAGCTGCCCAGCAGAATGTTAATGTTATACCTGAGTTAAAATTAAACCATTGTCACACAATAAAAATAATCATTCATTAATGGTAACTGAGGTAAAAGC
>JANJYP010207601.1:0-19787 GCA_024605115.1 Rastrelliger brachysoma
TATATATGGTCATGTTTATTGATTATTTAAAGAGGACATAATATACACATTTTTAGGTCTATATTTATATTCTGGTGCTCTACTGGAATATCAGTACAATTCAAAAATGTCTATTTTTTCTCCTGTCTCTTTAAGGCCCCCCTTGTGATGAGCACACTCTCCTGACTGGCCAGCTCTCAGAAGCTGCCCCTTGGCAGACTCCCAGCAGCTTTGGAAGCCACATAAATAAACAATAGTAGCTGAATTTCACCTCTTTTTCATGTTCTTACTTCTGTTTATGAACTTCTCGAATGCAGCTGTATTTATTCAAGCCAAAATCTAATCTGAATTAGAATAGCCCACTCAGTAGAGTACAGATATCCTACAGGTGTGTCTGCAGGCATGTAAACTGTGTTTTCTTTACTGATGCATAGAGTACTGTAATGTTATTGTAACATTATTGAACATCCTTCTGGGTCCTTCTAAATGTATGAACTTAATAAGCTAACAATAAATGGGATGATAAGTCCAAACTTCTCAATTTTAACAAACCAGAACTGAATCTCATTCACTTGTCCATCCCAGCTCCCTGACAGTCATGATGGCAGTGAAGCTAACAATTCATCTTGGGTCCTGCCTAACTTTAATGGATCAACATATCAGGAATAGAATTAATCTGCAAATGCTCCAAACTTTTCTGTGAATATCCGTTTTGTCTTTTGCAGCACTTGATCACTTGCAGCTCCCCTCGGTTAGTTAAGAGATATGAAAGTTAACAGTTGATAAAATGTAAAATGCATTCGAAAATTGTGTGAATCACTGCTATGCCCCTAGCATACAGTCATAAATGTGCACAAAAAATATTATGCAGATGAGTCAAGTAATATGCGAGATAAACCACAAAGAAATACAGACATGCACACGACAAAACACACGAGATAAATATGTGAGTGGATAATGCAAACAACCTGTGAAACAATGTCAAATTTTGATCACACTTAACATCAGACATCTATTGTCATAACAGTATTAGAAATAAAAGTTATGTTCCCTTTGACAAAACTGAAAGTAACAGAAATTGGGACACTGACAGACAGATTCCTTTTACAAAGCAACTTGCACTTGGATTAACCCACTGGCAGCAATAATAACAGTGCATTCTGAGGGACACTTTGTTCAAGTCCCTCTGATCTACACTGAAAGATAATGAGCGGGGGAACTGCAGCAGTGTTATTCACTCATTTGGCTCAGAGCCTGTGTGGTTGAAACCAGTAGAGAAGAGCTCAACTGTCACCACGCTGAGCACAGCGGAGCCATTCCCTGTCTCTTCAGCTAATTCTCAAAGTCTGGTAATTACTATTAAAGCCTCAAGAGAGTTGGGAGCTGCCTGACTGAGGGTGAGAGGGTGCCAATTTTGCTTCATCACCACACAAAAATGAGGGAAATTGCAACTTTCATTGCCATGGCAGCCACAGGCTAAAACTTTGGCAGCCATAGCTGACTCAAGTTCTCCATCCATGGTTTTCTCATTACCATTAATTGCTCCCACGCAATCCAGCCTATGTTTCACTCTTTCTCACTCTATGGGATAAGCTGTTAATGTGTAGACAGCAGGACACCAGATCATTATATGGATCCACTTAAGACTCGGTTTAAGATTACAATGACAGACGAGGAAATTAGATTAGCCTGCACATAACACCTACAACACACTGGATGATCTCCGACTAGTCAGCACTTAGTCACCATGAGATGGCGAGAGAGGATTTCTTACTGACCCACCTGCCAGATGATCATGAAGAGATAGACTCCTGCTACTCGTTGCAGGGAAGACTTGGGGTCAAGCCAGCGTACATAGGTCCAACTAGCTGGGGTAAACTGTAACGCAGCTCGTTTGATCTTCCCTGTGGTAGTGTGGATGTCCCTGGATGGGAAGCACAGGAGAAGGATTACAAAGACGAGCAGATAGATTTACAGTAAGTGTTACATTAGTGCAGTGGACAATGTCAGTTGAAAGTAAAGCCATCACATTAATCATTCAGGTCCACTCCTCACTGATGAGACTGTGGATCAGATTTCAAAACAACTATTTATGCACTTTAGCAGGTCATAAGAGATCCCTTGCATGAGCTGAGCACACTTAATTAAGCTGATGCAATATTATAATAAAACAAAATAATGCAAATATATTAGATATTGCTTATTTAACTAATAAGTCTTACTAATTACGACTTACTATGGTGTCCTTAAATATAACATAACATGGATCAATTTAAATCTAAAAAACACTTTCAAAGATGATTTTAGCCACCTCTCATGACGCATAAATAATAAAAAACTTAAAAGTTACATAATAAAAAAAGTATTCATTCTCAAAAGCTAGTTTTTAATGGTAGCTTACATGGGCTGGCAATATATTACTGTCTACATATTAAGTGTAATATAACTAAATCAAGGCAGAGCTACAATATGAACCCTTCTTTTTTAAAGACTAAATGACTCAAAAAAAGGCTATGCACATGTCTGTTTGTACTGTTCAGCCTAAGGATCAACACAAAACCAGATAAAATGGCCATCTGTAATTTCCAGACTACAAGGTCATACTTAATACTGGCCCAGTGGTAGGTCCTCATCTCCAAAAAGCGGCAGACAGTCATGCCAAGCCAGATGCCACCTCCATTACACAGCAGGATATCCAGAATCACCTGGTCCCACCAGCACTCAGCAAAGTTAGGCAGCAGATGCATAAAGAAAAGCTATGGGAGGAGGATACAAGGAGGCTTTGAGAACTGTGAAATGTTCAGCCTACTTTAGTTAATGTACCGCATAAGTAATATTTCTGAGGATGTGAGAAACCCATATGCATATGTGAGAAAGAGACAGGGAGATACGGATAGGCAGACAGAGGCTGACACATAACAAGATGCTGGTATCTGGTGTCTGGTGTGTGCTGCTGTACCTCAGTCAGCTCCCAGGTAATACTAATGGTCCAGCAGAGGCCGTAGCTTCGAATGAGCAGGGCTTTCATACCCCAACCCCAAAAATGGCTGAATGCAAAAATGTCGAAATGGCTTAGGATTCTCTCCCAGGTGATGACATGGCAGTTCACAGCATATTCCTGTGGAGAGCAGCAAAGATGCCCTCATTACAATGATTGATAATCCCCTGAACATAACTAAAGCTGGACTCAGACTACAGGAGTTTTAAAATGCTGATTGATTTCGAAATCAGGTTGCATCACGCACATATGGAGAAAGCTCACTGATATGTTTTTCTCTCTATCTCAAACATGAACACACTACAAGTTTTGAAAAGAATGGCACATCAAACACTACAGGATATTATTAAGTTTATCACATGATCTCATGGCGAAGCAAATGTAAACAAAATGGAGACTGACATGGTGTAACAACTTGCTTTAGTCACGCTTTGCAGGGAGAAAAAAAACAGAAGCAGAAGGGTAAACAAGTTGAGAACTCAAGGTGAGATTTTAACTGTCAGCTTTAATACCTGTCAACAGTATTATGTTTACTGTTGTTTGGCAACGCTGTCTGCTGCTAAGACATGTCTCTCTCATTGGCTCTTGTGGTCACATTCTGAATATAGTGAAGGTTTTAAATTCTGAACATCAAACATGTTTGAAATTGTCAGTGCAGTACTCACGAGTCTGCAAGCTGTACTGGAGATTTAAGACTGAATCTGTTAACTGGTCACATTATCAGATAGCCTGGGCCAAACATCAGTATCAACTGAAGTCCCAGACCAGATTTTTCCCACGACTGTCAGCAGAGACAATTTTTTGTAGCCTGAATCCAGCTTTAAATCAATCTGAATATAAATTTTCTTTTAGTGCAAGCCTACATCACTCACCATTATGTCCGCCTCTCTCTTGGCATAGCGCAGATTCGAGTCCAACCAGTACATTAGCTGCTTTACCTGCTGCCAGTTCAGGAAGATGATGAAGACCAGGAAGAGGAAGTAGAGGACACTCAGACCTTCACAGCAAGAGGGCATCACATTAAGAAGGGAAGGTTCAAACATAAACATTCCCGCCTCCTCCTTTCCAATACTCACCAAAAACTATGCGCCATATTGCTGGATGTGGTCTGGTGAATGGACCTACAATGACCACATAGAGAAACTGTGTCAACAATATAAACTACAACAAGTGTAAGAGTTGACAGTCAACAGTTTGATCTGCTTTTCTTTGTGTTATTGTTACACATACACTCACAACCTTGCACACTTCCCCTTTTTTCATGCCTACTGGCAGGTTTATGGCTTTCAAGAGGGGTTGACATACCTATCATGAGAAGGCCCGCCCTACAATAGTGACTAAAAATGACAGATGATGCTATGCTGAATGTGACCATTGACCCCACAATCCAAATTTAGCTTCTTCACTCATGTATTTATTTGCTCCCTTTATTATTGTGGGCATTATTTATTGCATACTTGACTTACAAAAACATTGCTTCATTGTGCTTTTTTTGCTCACCATTGGGAAATGCCAAAACACTGATGACAAGGAAGAAGGAGATGACCAGGATGAGCCCCACCCAGAGATTATTGTCAGGATTGCCATCATCTCTGCAAAACACACAGAGCACATTTCCAACCAAATCAGTTAATATAATCACGTTGTGTTTCATCCTAAAAAGCAAAGCCACAATTAATAACTAAGTCAGTCCTTTATATCTCCCCTCCACATCTGTATCAATGTGGATGAAGCTCACATATGTCCACGTTTCAAACAGCCAAACATGACATTACATTATTTTATATATTTGTAGGGGCTTTGACAAAGAAATGCAGACTTTTATTGTATGCTTATGACCTTTTTTCCTTTGCTAGTAACATTGTTGTAGCTAATGTCAGCACAGGATCAAACAGCTGCTCATCACTGGACTAAAATCACGTAACACAATACCTCCTTTCATTAGCTTACATTGAGGTTTAAAGACAGCAAAGAGGATGTGGTCATCGCATTAAGTTACTATTCCTATAAAAGAAAAGCTATAAGCTAGCTGCCCTCCTCCGTTGTACCTGGCACTTGTCAAGAGCATCACTGCTAACCAAGCTAACCTTCCGCTGCTAACATTAGCGATTCTTACCTTGTGAAGGCGAAATACATCAAACTGAGCACCGTGCATGTCAGCAGCGTGATCGTGTGTGGCCTGTAGAAAAACTCAATGGTGATATCTTCAACCTGCTGCTCGTTGATCATTCGGAAATGCATCCTGTAATTCACATCATCCTTGCTTAAGGTATGGGACCCGCTATACACGGACGCCATAACCAAGGAGAGCCGCAGTAGGGCAGCAGCAGCAGCAGCAACAGCAGCCGGGGGGGAAAGTGCTCCTCCAACCCCCAGCAGCCAGTAACACTAACTCCAATACAGCGACGGAAATGGCTGGTATAAATGTTTATCACATAGCTAAAATAGCGAGTAGCGTATATTACAAGCAAGCACTGAAAGGTGACACCCAAAGCAGTATGAGCAGGATAGAGTTAAAGGAGGGGGAAGAAGACAGTTAGAGAGAAGTTGCCCACTTGAGGTTTTCATTGGCTTCCCAAGGCGGAAGAGTCCACGTGTTCTCTCTCGCTCCTTCCTCCATCATGTGCCGCTATGATTGTTTATAGCATGACCTCCATGCCAGACTTTTACAACCATGACAAATAAACACAGCCTGACCTCTGAATCCACATAGTAATTAATTATCTGAACTATCTAGAGCTGTAGCCGTATGATAAAATTACAGTATATCCTGGCTATGCGCTATGGGACTACAATATTAGGACAATAATCCAGTTAGCCTATTTGAAAGTGAAATGAATGCCTTTCCTAGAATCCTACCTTCACTGAAAGGTAAATGTATCTAGCATGGTGTGTCTGTGTGTGTTTATCTCCCTCTTGCGGCCTCTCTTGGCTTCGTATTTAAAGAAGATACTTATTTACTGCAGGGGTCCCTGTTGTCCTATAAAGTCAACCAGTGGACACCAATTTGATCAAGAGTTAGCCTATTATTTATTTAATTTCTGGTATCTAAGTAACACTAGCAGAAACATAAGAATGATAATTAGTATATTGATAATGGGCTATTTTTGAGGTTGACCTTTCTTTTAAATTTGAGAGCAATAGAAAAGACTCATCACTGAACACTGTTTTTTTATACTCAAAATTTACCAGAGACTTTTACCAAAGTGAACTAGAAAATGCAAAAGTAAAAAAAATATTTTAACTTTAGCACAGCTGAGACATACAAAAATGCAATTGCAGTCCACATTCAACTCCATTCAACTTGTCATGGCATTTTTATTGTTAATGGTCAGAATATAAAAAGTATAAGGCTTCAGTAAATTATTTAATTAATATGTAATTATAAAAACACTTCAGATTTAAGCTTTAAATGAGCTTGACAATGATTTGTTTTGGGTGATAACACACATGTAAAAAATGAGCTATTATTTTATGCTTGCATTATTTTTTTCCAGCTAAATCTCCTTGTATCTCAGGAGTTCAGAAGATTTGTTTTTTGTCGCAAATATATCAAAATAAAATATGTTACACTTTCAATTTCTAACTCAAATATAATTCAAATCAAATAGGCTATAGAATCATTGTTTTTGGAGATAATTTGCTATGTTGTCCTTTAATTATCTGGAATTGTCCACAGTAGAGAAATGTGTTGTAGGTTCATGAGAGACAGTCAAAAGTATATAACGTATAAAAGTATTGATCTTTATTTATGCATCCAAAACAAAAGAGTAAAACCAACAATGATTAAAAGGAAAAAATAAACAAAGGTTTAGAAAAGTAAAGGGCCTAATAATGCATTAAATGTCTCACAGTAAGATATGTATGACTGTCAGTCTAAGTATAGTTCAGTTAAATTTGGAAAATTAAGCTGCTGAGGCATGTTCACAAGTTCATAGCTACGCAGTAGGTTATTGCTGTGAATGCTATATATGGCGAGTGAATGTTATATCCCTTGCCGTATCAGTCAAGAACAGAAGAGATGAAATTAAGTTTGAATTGAACTGAAATTTTAACAATTCTTAGATGATAATAGTGATAGTAAAATGATAATGCCTAAATGAATCCTCAGGTTATAAAGGACTCATATAATAGTTTGATATCTGTTAAACCTGATCAGTCAGCTTAACTAAGAGATAAAGCTGGATATTACAACAAGGAATAATAAATCCAAAATAGTTCATGAACTTTAACATACAGTGGGCTACAATATTAAAATGCAAAATGCAGTACTATAGTCAAGAAGCACAAAAAATGTTCAAATATATTCTAAACTTCTAGGAGTTGAGATAATACATCATTCTCCAGGACTTTATAGAGACCTAATCTAACTGTGAAGCACAGAAGCGGTAACGTTTAAATTCCTGATTTGATATGATATACTGTTGTAAAATTACAAAACAATGCAATATAAACTGATAAACACAAAAAATATTGAAAATAATAGGTAATTTACATACAAGAAGTGGTGTGCTATATATTTACATTCAATCTCCTTTTGCTGAATCAAAATCAATAACTTTCGCAAGTCTTCATTGCGTAGCATGTTAAGAGATATATAACACTGACAGGCTGCTATACACTGAAATATACTCAGGAAGTCAAAAGCACCACACATAGCAGTGGTTAGTCTTTTGTTTGTTGACTTCCAACTGTTCTTTACAGTTTTTTAGTCTCCCTGTTTCAGCAGAACCATGGGCTGCAGAAAAAGAAAGGCCACCATTAGTTACAAAATATTGTATTCCTCTAAGGGTGTATGTGTAGCTGATGTATAAGCAAAGCAGCATACCAAAGAGTTGAAATGTTCTCTGCAAACAGCTTTACTCAGCCAGTAGATCAAGAACAAGGCTATTATCTTTTCACCAACCAGGAGAGAAATAATCAGTCCATTGAGTCCTTGGTAAAGCTGTACTAGACATTGAGAGAGTGTTAGGGGACAATTCGCATTTATTTTGTATTTCAGAGAGCTACACTCAACCAAATGTAAATCTTATTTTATTTTACCTTAGGATTGCTGTGTCTGTTATGCATGTTTGTGTCTACTGCACAGAGACAAACAGCTGCAATGGACCAGAAGAAGCTGATGATGTTTACAGAGAATGACAGTTTTGTCTGAAATGGAAAAAGAGCAGAAATAACACAGGAGCCACTGAAAATTATGAGGCACCAAAATTTAAAAGAAATTTATAATATTATCTTATTTCTTTTCTTTTGGTACAAACCACATTCAGATAAATTATGATAAAAGTTTTACATACAAATCCTAAAAATATGTTTGTTAGTTATCGGTGCAAGTTTATAAAACGATATACTTTAAAGACAAAATTCAAAGTCTAACTAGATGATAAACATAATTCAAATTTATGTCTGGAAATTCTTTTATACTCTCTTTAATCTCTACTCCTACAACTCCTGCAAATCTTATTATATTGCATATTTTGCATGTTGGAGATAAAAGATATAGAAACATAGGTCTGAATAGGTAAATCTAAATAAAAGTTATTCTATTATTTTATTCTTTGGAAAAGTACTGTCAGAAACACCTTGGAGAAAATCATATTAATGTACACACAACAGTACTATCTGGTCAGCACATACAGTCATTTCTAAATTCATAGGTTAATTCTCCTATTCTGGTTAAATAATTAACTTTTCCCTATAAGTTTCAGTTTACTTACCAAGTGTATACTTGGAGATTGTCCAGCAGCATAGGTCAGGAAACCAGATATCACAAACTAGCATATAAAAAAACATTTAAAAAACACATAAATGATTTTACACAGATATATCTATCATAATAAACTTATAATGTAATTCTTAGAACACATACTTAGATAAACAAAACTAGATAAGCTTTTCATATTGTTACAGCAGTAAAAGAAATTACAAGAACACAGAAAGAGAAAGTTAAGATATTTCACTCATAGCAATAGAAATATATAAACAATAGTTTTTTTTAAAGAAAAATGAATTGTACAAGTTTTCACAGAATCATGCAGAATTCAAGAGTAAATTAAGTTTTTAGCTTTGAAAGTGCATTTACCAGAATGCTGGGTAAAGTGTAAAACCATGAGAGGCTTCCTGGATGTCCTGTCTGTCCAGAAATCAGGCCGAGTGTGAGAACAAACACACCAGCGATGGCCTGGGCTGCCTTATAAAAAAGGAGAACAACACTTGATTACAATGCTGCATTTTATTGTGTCTATATTAAAGCCAGATATATAAATAGCATCATTCTGTGGTCATAGCTCTAACTACAAAAACTACAATTCAACTTACCCCAAGAGGTTTAGGTTTTCCCCTTATAGCAAAAACCTTGTAGGTGTCTTTGAACACACAGTGAAATTTGTCCGGCATCAATTGACCCTCTCGAGCGTCCCTGAGACTGCCAATGGGGATGGTGATGATCATTGAATCATCACATACAAATGTGTGCCTCATTCTCCTGTGCAAAACACATTAAAGTTAACATTAAATCAATTCAACTCACTAATTCTCTGCTTTGTCGATAGTCAGAAGCATACCTGTTGTTTTTATTGTCTTGATTCAGACTTGAAATTATGTGCTTCGTCAAATAGGTTTAACAAGGAAATGACCTACAACACCAGTTCTTTATCTGTAACTACCCCCCACCCACCCTCTCTCACACTCAGACAAAGCCACAAAATGTCTGCATGCAAACTGATTCAGCAAGTTACAAATTGTTGCAAAAGTGCATAAAACCGTTCTTTAGATGTATTAATGCTCATAAATGTTACTGCAATTGTATTTGTTAAAATTGTAAATACTAAAATATATTATTTTGGCAGTAAGATGCATAGAATAGAAAAATTTGACAATGGGCAAAGAAAGGAAGTACCTCATCTTTCAAAGTATCTGCAGGGAAGTGAATAATCACGCCTACAGACCAGGGCACTTGTCTGACATAGAAACATAGAGACATAGAATCGGATCAAGTCGACTGTGGTAAGAATCCCAATCTAAGATGCATATTGAAATATAACATTTGATTATTTACAATATAGTATCAATGTATTTTCAATATAGTGTTTGTGTGTTTGCTTTGCTTATATTTTAAATGCTTCATCTAAGAAACACTAAAAGTCTTATAAATATCTTAGATTCAAAACAACTTTCTGTGTCGATGTCTCCGACACGCTGTTAAGGCATAGAGAAACTTGAATACAATTACAATGCAGTCATTTGATCTATAATTGATTGTAATATGAAGTGCAAACATCATTTATAATTATCCAGTTTGTCTGATGAAGACTAAACTTAGTCTGTATATTTACTGAGTTAGAAATTATAATCTGTTACTTTACTGTAAGTGTTTCGATCTGTAAACACAGATATTTAAACCTCTCATTTGACAACAGTAAAAAATGCTTAAAGACAATATCGACCTTCGTCTATCCTAATTTTTATCATTTTAATATGTGCTCAGGAATCAGGGGGAACCCTATTATACAAGGTTATCAACCATATAAGGAAAAACCTGTAGAGTCAACACAATATACTAGTGGTTAATGCAATGCCCATTACAATGGCTTTGCAAAGCAGCCTCACCTTTTATGCAAAGTTGTTATTGACACTGCTCCCTTAAACTGTACTTTTTGGTGATTAGATTAGATTAGATTAGATTAGATTAAAATAGAGTAGATTAGATTGTCCACCTCAGTTGAAATTTGTCTTTGGCTTCTCCCAAAATACAGTGAAAGTATGCTACACATAGTACAACACACTCTTAAAAACATACGGAACATACAATAGTGAAAATGAGCAGGTGGCAGCATGAATAATAAAAGCAATAAAATTCAACCCAATAGACCAACCTTACAACTAGAGTCTCAAACATTGTCATGCAGTGAAGTCATCAGTGTCAACAATTACGGAGTTTTGCAATAGTATATTCTTCTGGTCACTCGGTAAAATAAATAATTTAAAATAGGTATACTGTACAGTGTTTAAGTCTGTTCTTAAACAATAATCCAGTATCCAAATGAACACTTTTTCTTGCTGTAATCATTTCATACAGTGATTCAGTGATCCCTAATGCACTTTTAATGTAAGTGATTTGGGACAAAATTCACTTCCATGCAAACTTGCATTTAACTGCATTTGAAATATATGTCATATCAATTCAGTATCTTTCAAAGTTACTCAAATTCCCAATACCTTTTAAACTGCAGCTGCATGGTCTGTTGAGACACAAAGAGACTGTAACCATGGAAAATATACACTTTATAATGACTAAATTAGACATCTGATGTATTATCTGTAGATTAACTTTTACTATATTTTTGATCATAACTAGGTGTGTGGATTTGTCTCCCTTCACTAAACTGTGAGTGCATTTGGCGGAGATCCTTTAAATGTGAGTATGACGAAGAGGGCCTGCAATAAGGAAAATATGTTTCATTTTACAGTCTATTGTTACAGTCTTTCAGTTTACTTTGTTTTGAAGTAAATTATTACATTATTAGGCTATGTGACATGCAAAGCTGTTTACATCATTATGCGCTCATAACTTTAAGATTTTTATTTTATTTCATTTTAGTTTAAATTATCAGTTAATATTATTAATTTTATGAACCAATATTACATCACGAGTTGCTTTCCATTACGGATCATCAGCAACAATCAACACTTTCTTTGTGGAAATGACAATAATTATGGCTACGACATAATTAACGCGCGGCCACACATTAGTATCTCATATGTCACCACATGGGCTCCGTAGTTGAGTTTTGCCGCGAACATGATTACTTTGGGTTATCTGAACCGCCTCTGTAGGCTATCATAACTTTTGCAGACTTTCATAACTTCATAACTCACCTCCTAGTGTAGTTTTACTGTGACCTCTTGGGCGGTGGTTTTGTTTTCCATTTAAACAGAGTAGGCTATCATACAAGTTTAGGCCTACACGTGGAGAAAATGTTTTGTGAACACTGCCAGACAGTTACACAGTGTCTAAAACAAATGAGTTTTGTAATTTTCTTGTGAAATGTACAGCTTTATGGTAGCACACCCTGTAGACTAAATAACTGAAATCAACTGCTTCCATCATGAACAAGTTTATTACACCTCTCTGCCAGAGTTTTGGACCTCTTTTCTTTTGCAAATTGCACACGGTCTTCTAGATTTGAAGGATGCCTTCTTCCAGCTGCTGTTTGATGATCTCTGTGCAGCTGTTCACATCTGGACTCATTGTTGGTCATTTCAGAGCTCTCCAGCATTTTGTCTTTAACCATTTTTGAATACTTTTTGACGTGTGTTTTGGGTCATTGTTCTGCTGGAAGACCCACAACCTCTGATAAGAGACGCCGTTGACACTGAGCACTGTGTGCCCCAAAATTCAATAGTCATCAGATTTCATTATGCTGTTTTACACTATTCACACAGTCAAGGCATTCATGCCAAAAGCAGCAAGTTACCCCAAAATATTTGTGAGCCTAGACAATGTTACATCAAAGGAACCGTTTTCTTTCCTTTGAAGGCCTCCTTTCATTTTCTCTAACGGTAGATGTGCTTTACCGAAAAGCTCCATTTTGGTCATCAGTCCACAATATGTTATCCCAGAAGGATCCTGGGTCATGTACATTTTAGCAAACTCCTGGCTTTTTATGACCATATGAGCAGAGGTCTCCTACAGGGGGTGCCAATATTTTCATAAAGACAGTGAAAGAATCTAGGTTTGTTTTTAAGATGGACTGATTGGTCCGTCTGTCATCTATAAGGCTTTCAATTATTTATGTGTTGTAAAATAATTCTAGTATTTATTTACAATTGCAATTTACGTGGACCCTAGAAATACAGCAATACAGGCGATCGGCCTTCCTGCACACATCTATGGCCACACTGTAGACACCACATACATTTGAGTTTTTCAATAATTAAGTATGTACTTTGAATATAAATAAAATGAGTGTAATTTAAAAGGCATCAAAATAAAAATAATTTAACAACAAAAAATGCAAACATTTCCCTAGACTCCTCTACAGAGGGTCAGGCTTAAGCCCCCAATGTCCTCAAATCCCAGAAGTGATGAGTAGCCTGCCTCGTGCCCAGCTGCCCCTGAACAGAGAAGGGTCATCCATGACAATACTTTTTTTTTTTTTTTTTTTTTTGCCAGGCTCTACAGAAATACAAGGCATGACCCATCTTCTAGATGCTGATAATTATGGTCACTGTTGAAAACCTAGTATGTCCAAAACAAAATATGGAGTTACAAAGTTTCCACCCCAACACCAATGCAATTATCCAGGTGGACTAAGAAATAAGTTATTTTCAAGAAAATTAAGCCTTGCGATCGACTGTTTTATGTGTCAGTTTGATGACAGGGCAGCATTGTGGTTAGATTGTACCAAGTAATGTACGGGGAAAATGATGAACTAATGCAAATTGGACAGTATTGACAGTAAAGCTGAGAAGGTCACATAAGCTTCAGTGCCTCAGGTTACTAATCCAGTCTTGACCATCATCCTTCCAGATCAGAGAACCATGGCCTGTGCTGATGTTGACATGGACATCCACGGAGATGATGACGACCAAGGCAGACAAGGCTTTAGAATGTCGCCACAGGTGCAATATTACCAAGCAACAGAGCTCATACCAGACAAGGAAGGGCCGCTGCACAGCCTGCTGCAGAAACAACCTGCTGTGCTAGGGGTAAGAGCGAAAAATATAACGTGAACACTTTTAATCTAATGCCATGCAATAGCCTTGAAATATATCATATTTGTATTTGGACAAACTGAGCTTCCAACAGAGTACTGCAAAGTTACATATGGATTTGTGATGGCACACACTGGTCATCTGTGAGACTTAGCGTAAGGACATTTCAGTACGTAGTTAGTAAGAACCAGTGATCAAACAACCAACGCTGTATTACCCGATAACATACTTGACTTGAGTTGTTTTAAAGTAAACTACTCAAAATGTTTCTGATATATCGAGTATTATAAAACACACAAATGCAAAGCTTGATTTCAGAGGTCTTGCATTACAGTATATCATATATTCTATGAATATTGATGTGATTGTATTACTCAGGAGAATAACTTAAGAACTATTTTCATGGAACCAATCAATTTTAAGTTTTTAATGTCTTTTTAAAGATTTATTTAGAATTTTGGCTGTGACTGGAAATTTCACTTGAAGACTTAAGAATGATTCTTAAAGCAATCTATAAAAATTCAGAAGGTGTCTGAAAACTTTTTTCCTCCACTATACATTGCTACTAGTATCAGAGACGATATACTGTTCTTTGCAAAGACTCACACCCAAACATTACTGATACACAATATTTTACTCATTCCTTTTTGTGACTTCATGATTGGTTGTCTACACATAATTCATGTATACATGTATGTGGTTCATGAACAGCCCAAACATAGATGTCAAGATATCATAGACTGATTAGGAGGAAAGGGACATTCACAGTAGCTGTGCAGATAGTTCTGGCAGCAGCAACAGAAACTGTTTGGTCGAGGTTTTTGTGGTAAAATGATTCCACTTTTTAAAAACTTGTAAAAGCTAACCCTCAGAGTAATGTACGATCTGTGCACAAATATATGGTGGTATTTGTTAATTTATAGTGTTTATTGGCATGATTATTTGATTACCTGTAGAATTCTCCTATGCATCATTACATGTCCATGTATGCACCCTTTTTGTGTACACTGATGCTGGGTTTATACTGTATGTACATCTTATATTTACTACCTATATTAACAGAGTGTGTAAGTTAACAGGGTGAACTGTATAACCTTATTTACATAACCATGTTCTAAATGCTACTTTTACTCACACGTGAGTGTATCATTTATTAGTCATTGTTCCTCTGTCAGTCTATGCAGGTGGTGAGCGGTTTCCTCAGTGTGGGAGTGGGAATTGTTTTTGCTGCGACCCAGAATATGCATGAGTCCCTTTTCACTCTGTTCAGAGTTGCCCAAATTACTGGAGTACTTGTAAGTCTTTACTCAATCAAGAACTTAATTGAACAAATCATGCACTGAGTAAAGAAGAAAAACTAAGAAATAAATCTTTACATAATGTGACATTTTGTGTATTTTCCACTCTAAGCTACATTCTCCTCCTTCTTAGTTCATTGCTGCAGGAGTTGTATCCAACCTGTTGTTCAAATATCCACGATTACTACCTGTAAGTAAAACTCAACAGAAACCCGAATACAACTAGTGAATGTGGTTCTTAGTGTGATCAATTCATTATATTCATTATTTAAATATTAATGTGTGACTCTTTTTGCAGGTGTCCCTCAGTGTTAACTGTGGCTGCATTATTGTAGCTGCTCTTGCTGCTTGTCTGATCACTGCTGACCTGGTTAATAACGAAATTCAAAATGGAGACTTGTTTCTGAAGGTAAGAACCTGCCAAGTGTATAAACATGATACACTACTACTTTAAAAAGGATTATTTAGCAAACTATATTGATGTTTATTTGCTAATTAGTATTTTCTGGTATTTTTGTGTTTCTGCCAGGTTGAGGTGATGGAACTCTGTGTGTTGGGACTTGAAGTTTTACTCTCTGTAATCCTCTGTGTCTGGTTCTTCAAAGAAAAACGTGCCAAATCACCATAAACGATTAACAATGACTTGTTTCATCGGCACAGCAGTTTGAAATTTCTATTCTGTAAAAAAGCTTAGCATTTAGAGGACAAAAGGGGACATATTAGCACAAGTTTCTTTTGTACCATAAGTGTGGCTTTCTGCTCTTACTCGATTGCCTATATTGAAGTTATACCCCAGCTGAAAAGCCCGGGTTGTGGTCTGTATCTGTTTGACTTGAGACTTGTGGTAAATAATGTCAGCTTCTCTCATGTGAAGAAAAAAAACCACTCTTCATCCTCTACATCTCTGTGTTTAACGGTAGTAGGGGGTGTCACAGTGTTGCTCAGTCTGTCTATCTGCAAGGGTTTGTGTGTGTGTGGTTTTACACTTGTGCTTTGTTATCAGTGGAAATACCTGCAACCTTTTTTTTTCAGCTGCATTGACGCTTTCAGCTAGTTTCACATTCAGAAAGATGGCCACTGGTGGAAACACATAATATTGTGTCATACCTAACTGTGACAAATAAATGAATGCAACAACATCTTTGAAACATTTTAATCAGCTGTACAAATGTGTTGTAACACAGAGTGGAGACAAAAGAAATATGACAGCACAACATTGTCTGCCTGCTATTTTTTGTTTTGTAAAATACATAATAAAAAACTCATCTACAATATAAACACTGATTCATACCTAGTTCATTAAAACAAACTTTACAGACCACAGGCGTACCATTGCAACAGTGTGCACTATGTCAATTTCCAATTTACAGGATCATAATGAAACATGTCATAGTTGAGCTTCATCCATTAAAATCTTAGTGCTCCAAACCTGGACCCTTGCTCTCACCTCTCTGCTGTGGCATCAAGTAGCAATCAGGTTGAGGCTTCACAGCTGCAATGGAAAAAAAAGGGAAAACAACAGGTTTTTAGAAAAAAAAACAACTCTTCCACACACAATACATTAAAAATATTTTACTTGTATTCAACATTGGAATGTAATTTAGGTAATTTTTTAGGATGTATATTGGTATTTAACAACTGATCATTTTGATGATTAAAGCTTCTGCCAAATCAGCAAATTTCTCGGTTAGGGTCACCTTTTAGTACAAACGTTCAATGTTACATACAACATCAATGAAGTGAGTAAAATGTGGCTCAAACTGTCTTTTTGAATCAACATGTTGTATGGAATGCAATGTATTTTTTTATTTTTTTTATTAATGTGTAATTGTGATGCTTTTGTTGAAACCTGTGCATATACAGAATTTTTGAAAAGTATTTAAATGTTCAAATCAATAAAATTTCTAGAACCTTATACTGAATGGCTGTATTACTGTCACATTAATAAATGATAAGACCAGACATTATTTTTTACAAAAGACTGGAGCTTTAAGAAAAAAACAAAAAGTTGTTTTAACAAAAAGTGACTGTGAAGTTTGGAGGAAACTATTTTAGTGTTTAGCAGTTAGGAATTAAAAGGAAAAAAATACTCATATCTGTATCTGCCTAAAAATGTAATCAAAAGGAGCAAAACATTTGTTTTTACTCTCTGTGATTAGTAAGCTACTTCAACTGACAGATTTTTTTGGTATATTTTCTATTTTTTCCTCCTTTTGGCCTTATTTTCTTAATTAGTGGTTTATATATCTACAGGTTGGAAACGGACTGGTACAAGTGTTTTATTGCCATTTATGCCTTTACAGTAGATTACAACACTGAAGTTCTTCAGCCACCTAAACTAATACTGCTATTTGCAGTTTTTCTCTCTATTGGGTGAATATGAACAAACAAACAGCACAGGCATCTACAAATAATTACTTTGCATTCCAAAGACCCCAAAACAAAGGCTGTAAGATAGCATGCATGTGTTCACACACAGAGTTTGTGTGGTGTTTTCATAATTATCACCCTTATGTCAAATGGATGCACAGAGGAAAATGACACAAGAAGACGACCGAGAGGGAAACAGGAAAGAGAAGAATCAGAAGTTTACAAAAGAAGCCACCCATCGGGAGCCCTCTGCACCCATCAGGACACACTGCCATGCAGCACACAACACAGGCACCAAATCACATGTTCAAACAGATTAGTATTCAGGCCACGGGTAGTTCCTCACAGTTGTTAATGAGGCTGTGAAGGGAACAACACAGATGTCCACTCTGGTGACATCGATTACTTACTGAGCTAAAAACCCCCAGCTTTGAATCAGACCACTGTAGAGAGGCCTACTGCTATATGAGAGGTCTTGCTCTGGCAAAAACAGAACAGCAAAAAGGGAGGTGAGTGAAACTGAAGTTGCAACTGTTCTGTTACACTTGCCTTCAAGGTCTCAGAGTTCGCAGGCTTAATCCAACTCATAACATACCAGATGGTATCAATAATAAGTTCCTCTATGGTGGTCACAATTTGCAGGTCAGTCTAATCAGCTTGTGTAGTTTTCTGCATTACCAGTGTCCGCTTGAGAATGACATGCCACATTTATATCAGTGTGTGAAAAAATGGTCATCAGCAAAAGTTCATGTTTGTTTCACAGTAACTGTGTATGGTTTCACTAGTTTGTCAGCTCAGAAGATGAGACATACTAATCTTTAACCTCTTTCTTTGACCAGATAACATTTGCCCTTGTCCTTTAACCTGTCAATTTTGTTTGCTTGTTTGTTTGTATGAATGCAAATGTAAAAACTACATTAAAAAGGCAGGACTGATATGACGATATGCAATACAAATGCTACTCTATAAGCAACTATTTGTCTTCTTCAGATCTTAAAAGAGTACCATAAACTTTCAGTTATTATACACAAAACACAAGAAACAAGTAATATGCAATAAAATAAATTTAAATAAATGAGAAAAATGCATATATTATTACATTGTTGACATTCTGGGGCTTACCCTATACCACACTACTATAGCAAACCAGAGGTTAAAAAGATGCATAAAATCCAAACATTCAGGGCCTGATTTACTAAAGCTAAATAAAAGGTCCTATATTGAGTGTGCAGTACAACAGATTGCATGTTTGGTTAGAGTGTGTTTTGCAGATGATCTACTAAGAATAACTACACAATTGGCAATAGATACAGAAAGCAATATTTAAATGAGGGTTATTGGAGAACTTGGGTGAGTAGATAGACCGCAAGTGCAAAATGAAATCTGACCCCATGGAATTACAGGTTCTAGTGGAAGGAGTTAACAAAAACATTGAGTAATAGCAAAAAAAAAAAAAACAGAAGAAAACACTACATGGGAGAGTATTTGTGACAAAATTAATGCTGTTAGTAAAACCAAAAATATTCCACTCCAAAAATATTAACAAGGGTGGAAGAAATACATTCATCCAGTCACCTGTGTGCAGTGGTTAACACCTGCCTTTTCAAAAGATATTATTGACAGACACAGTTACCATCAACCACTCCATACTGGGGTCAAAACGTCCCATATTGCATATTCATCATGGCAAACATATTAAATGGACAGTGTGCATTATCTTGCACATTTAAAAGATGCAAACCTCAATCAGTTTGTACTTTTTTACGCATACGTTATTACGTATGCAAACCTTTAGTAAATCAGGCCCTCGTGCCTTATTAGGTACATTTCAACCTTTTAATAAAAACCCATCTTTAAAAATGTTTAACAGCTACATAAAATAATCAGACATAATAAAAAGTTATGAAGATTAGGTTACAAAATACAACAGATATTAAGAAGGTAATAAAAAGTTTCAGTGCATCATGTGATTAAGCTTCCCTGACTGAAAATATGAGCCAAGTGTTCTCAAAATACTTCTGCGTTTGTGTCATATAAAGCCACAAAATAGAAATCGTGTGTCTCAGCTCAGTTGTGAGAAATTCTTAAAATACTCCCTCATGAAACATTTATGTGTCAACAACAAGAGCATAATATCACATTATTTCTAGTGAAAGAAGATAAACACTCACTGCTGTGATGAACTTGGTGCCTTGGGGTTGGAGGTCTTCATCTTTTTGGAATATTGAAACAGACACCATGGAGGAGGGAGGTGTGGAGGAGCATAGGAAGGAGGAGGAGGGCTCGTTGTTGTTGTTGTTGTAAGAGTCTATGATGATGTTGGTGTGCCTGGGTATGGTGAGGGTACTCAGACCTGTTACGCTGTCACTGGAGGTGCACTGGGAGGATGTCTCGGAGCTCTCAGTTACTGTTCCAGAAAATACAAT
>JANJYP010207795.1:0-15178 GCA_024605115.1 Rastrelliger brachysoma
TTGGAACAACCCTACTTTTTTTGAGAAAAGAAAAAAAATGCTAACAGCGTTAAAGTCACTTTAAACACAAAAACCAAAACCAACTTTTCTATAAATACCATGCTGAGGGATTTCTTAGCCCTCGTTCTGTGCTTTGTGACTTTGTTTACAGTTAACTGTAGCTCACGTGCCTGAACAAATGTGGAAAGCTCCATGTGGTCAATTAAGAACAAAATGTGTCTGCTTTCATAAAAATATAAATATATACATATATCAATTTCAACATTAACACAGTCAAAATGTTATTCCATCAGTGGGTGGTGTTTATGTATAAATGGAGTGTTTATATATAGTTGCTGACTATTATGAAGCTATTCACCGCATAAAAAATTAATGCTTACAATTCACCTAATTACCCTTGGAAAATGAAGAAATGTTCATTCAGAAGACTCCTCATATCTTTGACTAAAATTAGACACACACATCTCTGCCACTTGGAATTATTAATAGGAATTAAATGGGCTATATGAGGAAAATTTCTTTTTACCAATCCTGTGAAACTGATGTGTACATGTCATTGTAGAGTGGTTGCGTTTTGCTTTCGTTCTGCTTCACAGCAAACAGTGACGTTAGCTGGAAACTGTTGAACATTTTGACCAAACAAGTCAGAACAATTCAACACAGTTACATTTTTGTCAGGTTGAACGCAATCACTGACGCTGTTTACACTTGGTTTTAAAACTTTGTTGGTTTAAAACTTAATCCAGCTGAATCAGTGATCAGTTTTTTCAGAAAGCTTTCTTTGATTTTAATTTTCCTCAAATGGTTTTAATTTATTTTCTTTTAAAACATACTTATTTTATGATTTATGTATTTTTCAGCCATGTGAAAAACTTGGATTTTGAAAGGTGCTCTGCAAAAAAATATTATTATTATTATTGTTATTTCAGTGTGTGATCTGGACAGTGGATATATCACTGTTCACACCTTTGTCTATCATTCATCTCCAGGGTGCCCAGCTGAACACTTGTATCCAAATTTTGATGTTGCCTGCGTCAGAATATCACCAGACCATCACCAGTTTAGTTCCACAGAGGCTAGCTAAGTAAAGAAAGTTGTTTCAAGAACTAATAGACATGTAGGGACTATTTCAACTATTGATGGTAGGACAAAATAATTTGGCATTGACGTACTCTTACCAAAACAACCACCACGTCCTGCACTGATAACATATTTTCCTAAAACTCATCAGGACACGTTAGCATTTACAAAAGATCTGGAGTCAAATACGTCCCAGGCCTCCTCAGCAAGTGATTTGAGTGATAGGATCGCAATCATCTTGGTAGTCGTTTACACTTCTATTTTGCACTGTCCACCCAAAACACATTTTTAAAACCAAGTGTAAACAGAGTCTCTAATGAGCACAACCATTCCATTTAACATGTTTCATGTGGTGGTTAACTGTAAAAAATTACATGTTTATAGATGTTTTTTTAATTCAATCAACTGTAACATTATAGCATAATGACTAATAGTTTGGCTACGGAAACCAATTAATGGAATTAATACAACATGTTAGACAGCTATGACAAGCAAACTGGACGTGTTCAGCCAAATGAACACCCCTGTTAATTGAAAAAGAATAACAAAGTTGAGCTCCACCCAAAAACTGACAGGCCAAAACAAACAAACGCCTGAAGTTTTTCTTGACTTTTATGATTCCAACCCTTGTTTTGATAATTGCCATCTCATTTCACAGCCAATTTAAGAGCTGGTTTCAATAAAACCATGGCATGGTAAGTGTTTATCCGCTTCTTTTAAGGACTGTATGAATCATAATGACTGGGGAAAAAGGGAGAGTTTTATTGGGTAATGCAGCAGGACAGCACTGTTATAAAGGAAACCATGACCTTCGATATGTTTATGGTAGGTCGAACTAACTGCTGCTTCAAAAATAAAATGTTGAAGAAATTAACACTACACTATACTAGGCATACTAGGCATTACTAGGCCATGCCTCCTATTGCACCTTTCACCCCATTACAGTGCAGTGTTTCCCACAGAATTACATTCTATGTGTGGAGGAGGCTGGTGGGGGTTTAGCAGGGGAGTTTCTCATACAGGGTATTATTAATAATATCATATATATATACAACAGAGAGAGACATGGGGCAAAGAAAGGTTGATTGAATCAATGTGTTGTATGTAGCTCTATAAAGAAATAAGATTTTACCCATTTTATATAGTAAAAGAATATTTTTGGTTCATTATGAAACTGTGGCGGGCCACAGATTATTCATGGGAAACAATGAAATGGGTCGCCAAACACACTATGGCAACCATTACTATATCTGGGTGGCCCATCCAAGCAGAGTGTTTGCATGGGAAACACTACAGTGTGTAATACAGTCTTGTTTTACTGTATCTCTGCTCATCATTTGTGTCCAATATAGTCATCTTTTAGAGTTATTTACTGCTTTTACTAGGCCTGCCCAATAAACAGTGTTGATTGTAATCATCACTAGACTCGTATTTGTCAATCAAATCACTNTAGCGTTCATTGTAATCATCACTAGACTCGTATTTGTCAATCAAATCACTGCCTTTTCTTTTTTAGCCACATCCCTGAAGAAAGAGAAACACTGAATGACAGCATGACAGGCTGTAAACTTTTACAGACCCTTATCTTAAAATTACTTAAGCTATAACTGTGATGGAAATGAGGGATGTTAGAGACAGAGGACAGGAATCTTTGATACTCAGCTCTGGTGCAGAATGTTAGGAAAGTTGGTCAGACCTTAGTCAGACCTTCAAACACGCTGCTCTACCATCCAGTGTGATTGACAGTTCTGTACACAGCCATGCTGGATAGAAACTCTGTGGTACACTAGGATTTTATAGCTGAAGCAATAGAAGCATGCACACTTTTTATTTGGAAATCTGATATTTTCAGCATAACAGAAGCAGAAATAAGAGTCTTGCAGGTAAAACACAAAATCTTCTTCCTTCAAATTTCCTAATTATCTGTTTTAAGTAAAACACACTGTGTTTCTGGATTTTGCTTTTCAACATGAGTGTGTTTACCTGTACATAGTGTCAAACTGCCTGTTGAGTAATTTCCCTAAAAAGCAGTGTGTTACTTTTGTGGAGAGCTAGATCTACATTTTGTTTGTCATCAATCAACTTCAGAGTTTACAGAGATCAAATTTCATGTTACAAAATTAAATGGAGACAACTGTATAAAGGAGAATCTTAAACATGTTGTCTAATCTCCTTTTTAAAGAGCCCTTTAACAACAAAAATGCACTTACTGTCATCGCCCAATTTAGATGCATGTTCACAGATGAGCTCTTCACCAACATCCACAATTTGTTCACTATTTCTGCAGTTATCTTCTCTCCATTTACGCAGCTTGTCTCTCATCTCTGCGGACAAAGTAGTTGAACCATCAGGACAACTGTAATCTGAGTGAAGTATCGGCGTCAACAACGGTTTTCAACACACTTTAGCATGCCAGGAGCTTTAAATACAGGGCTGTGCAATACAGGGAGGGGATTGGGAAAAGCAAGGCTGTAATAAAGCTATAACGTAACTGTAATGTGCAGCAAGATTATTCATTCATTGCCCGACATTTAAATGTACGTGAACGACGGGAGGATACCCGCTTTTAAACTTAATCTGCACCTAGATCGTCACAGACAAGAATACAGCTTTATATCACGACGGTTGCACATGTAGCAATAACGTTACTATCACATTAACTCACTCATCATTACTGTGTAATATGTCTTGCAGGGCCAGACACATACTGCTACGTAGCTACAGCTAACCTTAACCAAACGCTAGACGCTCTTTCAAAACGTATAGACGTCGCTTTCTGCTATATAGCAGCTCATAACTTGACACAATCCTCAGCAATGTTACATTTGGCGACTGTTAAACGCGTATTAGCTACTATATGGATTATACGCTATGGCAAAGCTAACCATGCTAACTAGCATTAGCTAGCCACTTTACACGCTGACTCCTCAACTTGTATTTCTAGTTTGAGAAAACGACGACTATTCCCTGTTCTCTTACACAAAGAGAGTCGCAAAATGTCAAATAAATATATAAATATATCTCAGTGACACTTGAAAGGTATGTGTTTTATCCTTTATCTTACCTTCCCAACCAACATCGTACATTTCTGATACTGACGCCATCTTTTCTTTTTGACAACATACGCCGTGCCTACGTCATTGACTTGCCAGTGGCGGGCGTGGCCTGACATTGTAATAATAATGATAGGCCTAATAATACTAATACTAATTGTAATACTACTACTACTACCACTAATAATAATAATAATAAGTAGGATGATGATAATAATAGAAAGAAGATAAACAAAGGGAAAGTATGAAATATTATTATTGAATATACTTTTTTTTATTTTATAGAAATATAATTAGAAATATTTGTCATTTTATTATAATGCTATGTAATATCTTAAACTCACTTGGTGAACAAGTAGGAATAGCATTAGTTGTAATGGACATGATATACCTTGTTTCATAATGTGTCAGTCACATTAGTCATGTTTATTAGAAATACTTAAATATTTTTATCCAGCCAATATCATTTAATATTTTGCCCATGCTTTGCATGGAGATTAAGTGGAGATCGTTTGGACTTTCAAGCTGGAGTTGCAGATGCTCTGGCTGAGACAAGGGCCAAATGTGATTCCACTTGTAGTTGACATTTATAATCCAGATGATGTCGTTCTCATGCTCAATTTCCATTTTCATATAACTCTCCTCCTAAGTATTGGGTAGGACAGTTGGCTGAGTTTAGAATCTATCAGTTTCCTCTGAAAATATGAAATGTGCTTTCCAAGCACATCTACCATTTTATCCTGATTTCCCTCCGGAGTCTCTGTGGATCTCATCCCTTGCTGTGTATGCTTGCACACTTCTCTCTTACCACATTACATATTTGTTGATGTAGACTCCAGCACAAACGTGCTTACAAAGCCATTTCAGAGATCTGATGTCATATCCAGTGCCGCTACTGTTATGCATACTTTGTCAATGTTCCACTGAGAAAGGGCAACAAGGTTTTTTTTCTGATGAACACCGATATTGTAAAACGGCCAGGCATCATCAGTAATGGGCAAGTGCAAGTGCACAAGGGAACGATAAAATGTCATCATCTCTGTCAGGGACACAAATAATAACACTGTGTACAGTTTAAGTTACACACCACTTTGGCGATCAGTGCACTTGTAATTTTCAAGTCTGCACATGGCAGTCAGTTGATATGTGGTTGGGTTTTTGCTGGAACACCAAATACCAAAGTAACCACATTAAAACAATCATACACTGTCCTTTGGGGTAAAGGGCTTTCCTCTGTCTGCCAAGGTGCCACTGAGGGCCAGGGCCCTAATAGTGACCTGCAATAAACACCACGCGGCAGGCCTCGCTCTTGGGATTTCGGGACATGATGGTCTGTGAACAAGCTGTCCGTAATTTTGAGATGCAGCTGAATGTGGTGGTGATGAAAAAAGCCTCTTGACATAAGGCGCCTGTTTAACTTGGAGCAGTTCTCTTCTACAGAAAATGTCACAATATGGGAGATCAATTGCAGCCATCTGAAAACCCAAATTGTACTACTCGACTGGTGCTTACGTAGGTTTCCATGCTCTGGAAGCCCCCACATATGGCACACGGGACAAGCATATATATATTTTCCTTTTCAGTCTCCATGTATGAAAAAAAAAAGAAATATTCCAGTAGAAACACTTCACAGGCATTATATTTTGATTTCTGACAGAAGCAATCAGACTTGGCAATCTCTAAAATGAACAGCTATGGACTAAAAATTGAGGTAAGGTTGAGGTGCTCTTTGTGGTTTTGAAATAGTTCCTGTTCCATCTAGATTTCTCTCTCATTGGTGTTGTACAGTGAGTTGCGGAAAATGAAGACAGATGCAATTAGCAACAATGTTTGGACTCAGCCTTCTGGAGCCGGCAGCAGTGTGTTTACTTTGAAATTTGATTAGGTCCCCTGTCTGACCAAGTTGCTTTCACCTCACCGAGAATAACTCTGTACAGATGACTTCAGCACGCTTTGCCTCTGATGGACTCCCTCTATTGCACCTTTGACCTCACCCATATCCTGAATGAGAAGCCCTGAGCGGGAAATTATGGCACATCACAATTAGGCTTTCTCACTCTCTTGCTCTTCTCTCTCTTGGCTTGTCTGCCAAGAACAATATTCAGTCTGATGTCAGAGCAGCACCACACTGGTAATTGACGTTACTCACACAGTTCGAAGCTCGGGATGTATTGCTCCCCTGACACCTTGTGTAGTAGCGTGATTGCTTATTGTGGATTGGAGTATTACCACATGTAGTATATTATGTGTTGCTGGAGAGGTTTTAATAGCCCGTGGTCCTTTCTCATTACATTGAACAAGGATTTAACATCACCATGCATGACCATTACCTCCAAAAGAGTGTGATTTCCCACATTCATCATAAGAAGTCATTTAGAATCAGAAAAAAAAAACTGTATCTTTACAATCTTTTGACATTGCCATGAATTAATTTCCACATGAACAAATCGCTGTGCTCCTCCTGGAATTCATAATAATAAAAAAGTTCATATTGAAGGACTTTATATTTGAGCCTAATCTTACATAACCCTCATGCAGTATTATTAAAGCAAAAGTTTGATGTTTAAAAGAGGATTTGGCAGTGATGTGACAATTTTGACACCTCCAAGCCAAATATTAAAGAATGTTTCTGTGCCATATCCAAGAATCACATCATCTTCCTCCTAAGTTGCAGCAGCTGTTGAAGTTCATTTATTTCAGCGGCATTTTTTGCATCACTCCAAACTTGAAATGCACAAAGCACTTCTGCAAGCTCTCAGGGGGTCGAACTTGAGGTTTGACATTCATAGGAGTCATGGATATTGTTTGCCACTCTCACTTTCTCCCCATTATTTTGAGTGGTTTTATTCAGAGCCATCCACTTAGCTGCATAAGTACACACAATAGCAATTATTAGAGAAATTTAGAATCCACAGGAAGGAGATTATTCAAATCTCAACCCTTGTTACAGTGAAAGCCTGTAACTAAACAGCATAAGCTGGTGTTATCAGATTTCACTTTTTCTTTTCTGGTAAGAATGCTCTTGACCACAAATTTGGAGATAGCGCCATGTTCCCTGTAATGTCATGTTTTCAAAGAAAATTGCAGAGGAAAAGTGAAGTTATGCATAACGAGAGGAGCGAGCATGGGAGCAGAGCTTGTTGGGGAAAGATTAGAGGGGTCAAATATTGATCGACTCCTTAGTCTGCATTCTGCGATATTGCTGAAGTGTGTGAGTACAAGTCATTCCTTGTTTGTGCAGTGGACATGTGCTGTGCAGATGTTCTGCCATACTCTGTGCCACTGGGTGCTTGCTGGAAGTTTAGATTGTTTTCTGGACCGTAGTGCTTGGGCGATAACCTTCATCTCACTGTCGTCGTATAGGACGGCGCTGAAGTCAGCACCGGGCTGTGAAATAGGAGCGTGGGCTGTTGATTTATAACCCGACACTCACTAAGAGCGAGGAGATGCATATCTAAAAAGTTTACAGAGGAATCATTGAAATTCATATAAGGTACTGGAATTCGGATTCAGGTCAGGGATGTTTGTCTTTGCAACATCCAGCGCAGGGTCATTTGTCTTCAGGTCTTATTGATTTATATTTTGACAGATATTAGGATAAGGCCAGTGGTGGGTGTCTTTGGCAGTGGCACCTCCTCTCCCTCTCTTGGATTCATTTGTTGACCAAGAAAGCTTTCAGGGAACTGGATAGCTGAGGTTTTTCATGGAATATTTGGCCCATCAATGTAGCGTCCTTTAAGTTTATCCCATTAAGGTCGAGGAGTATTTTCAACAAGAAACGGTGCACAATTTGATTTATAGGTAAAGAAATGGATGAGTGTTTATATTTACTTCACTTTTATGGGCTTCGTTCAAAGTTTTGATTATCCTTTAGCCCAGACCTCTTCATTCAGTAGCTTGGCTAGGTACTAAGGGAGTAGCTGGAAACAAATCATTAGTTACATTCACCTTGTTGGTTGGGTTGAGTGAAAAGCACTTTGGCAGGAGCAGATTACAAAGTTGCAGAAACATTGCCAGGACGTAGTTAGAGCAGACCACCATGAAGTGTATCCTGAAAGAGGGTGGATCTGACAAACAACAATTTAAGTGAAGAGAAGATTAGGCTCACATTTGTAAAAAATTGCGCACAATTGCATAGCTTCATCCTTCAAGGAATAATTTGACATTCTTAGATATATGGCTGTTTCTTTTCAAGCAGTAGTTATATGAGAAGATTAATATTATTCTCACAACTACCAGCAACTGTAAAGCTTACTAAATAACATGTTTTATGTCATTTGCTAAATCTGTACAAAAAAACAAAGTATATAAACAATACTTAGCAGTTTTGTGGGAATTTACGTAGGAGACTATTTCATGGCTAGGTGCAGTTCCTTCCTGGAATCGTTCTCTGATTGCCTGGTGACTTCATAATGACAACAAGACGAAAGAAAGTCACTGCTTAATTGTGGTTTGAATACTTTAGATATTGTGTAGAAGCATAAAACAAGGAATTTCAGGAAAAAAATTCAGACTGGAGATACCAGGTTAATTTGCTATCATCAGTTTTCTTGCATTATGATTTAACACTATGATTTCAAATCACCAGTATTATCTTAAATTTCTAAATTGAACCCCTCCTGATGTCTCCCCACAACCCCTTCTCCCGCAGTTTATTTATCATACTATTAATATAGCTGATACTCAAGTCGATATTAGAAAATATCCAACAGGAAATTGCCTTGATCCATCCTGCTGATCATCCCGTGCCTATTTTTCCATCTCTCTGAAATGCATGGGTTCGGCTTTGCTTTTCTCTAAGGGGATGGATGAGCAAGCTTGAACTGGACCTTTTATAAAATATGGATTGAGCTTAGTTCAGGCCCCCATGTTGTTCAGACTGTCTAGTCAGATCCAGTCAGTATAAATATCAAATATTTGAGTCTTTTATTAGCAAATAAAAACTGGGTGTAGCGATGAACAGTAAGATAACAGCACGAACACGCTGAAGTGAATATACCACATACTGTATTCTGTAAAGGACAAAGTTTATTTGCTGTGAATACTGAGAAAGTCTGAAGTCTGGATGTTGTTTGGGGTGAACTAATTTGACATGTTTATGTGAGTGCAGTATGTTATCAGCAAAGTGCGGTGTCGGAAAAGAAAATTGTCTCAAAATCTGACGAAAGGAAGGTTTCCTACACAATTTTTTCCAAAATACTACCTCTCAAGCACCTATTTTTTTATGAGGATTGGCTGGCTGAAACAAGAGAAACCAATGCAATTTGGCCTTCATATCAGTGTTTAAAATGCATGATTTCTTGTCATTCGGGATTTAGTTTGTGGTATTTAACTTATCTCAGAATGCTTACTGGCTCTGCTTGCACCAGTGAAGATTTTTCCTGCTGCTTCCTAATTCAATATTGTGTAATAACAAGTATTATTGCCTGCATGTAAAATGGCAAGCACACAAGTCACATTACACTGAAAATGGACAAAGGAGCACATGTTTGTTACAAGGAGGAACAATTACAGGGTTGTGATAATTTTGCAGTAAAGTAAGGAAGGGAGTTTTCCTGCTTGGTAACTTAAAAACTTTGTCAAGTAAAATACAAACTGTATGAAAGTGATTGTTGGAGGGAAATTATTATTATGCAACAAATAAAAGTGAAAAGCAATAAGCAAGAATTTTACACATAAAACACAACATAATTAACTATAAGCACTTCAAGAAAATGTATCGCTTAGATAAAGTAGAGTACAAAAAAGTAATTAATGTCAAAAATGAAAAAAGGGGAAAATGCATTAGCCGCTCATGTTAATGAAATTCTTTAAATTAAATGATCTTATAGAGACAAATTCCCAAATCATACTTGCCAAGCACACCAAATTATTGTATGGATGACTCTTTTTTTACTGAAACACATTCCCTAAAATTAACCAGATGACACATAGGAGGTTTCAGCAGAGGAGAAGCAATGTGTTTTTCCTTTTTTTTCTGTTTTAAACTGAGCTGCCACTGAGCCAGAGCCTACTGTGAAGCACCCAGTAAAACAGCAACTGGCCATGGTGAATGGTGTCTGTTTATGACTCATTTCTACCTGCCGACAGGCGGCAGAGAGAAGTCAGAGTGCAAGTTAGAGCGGGATGGTAACAAGGGAAGAATTGTTTGAGGATACAAGACGGTGTCGTGTGGTTGTCAAGAAAACAAGGTACCAGTGAAACCTATTAGAGATGGGCCATTTAGTGGCTGATATTGGCTGTTGTCGGCCGGGTATGGTCGACACATGGGCACCTTTATGAGACAGCTGTTGAAAGGAAGGTGGAGAAAAGAGGATGGTTCAGATGCACAGTGAATGCATTCTAACCTTGTGGAAAGTGAAATGATTGGAAATAATCTGATTGTTTTCATTATGATTTAGCAGGCTGGTGAGTCGGGGTTCATCATGACTATATTTGCCCTGAAAAGGTTTTAGTCTCATAAAGAAGTCATGCAGTCACACACAGCCTTTTAGGAGAAATATTGGTGGTGCCTGGAGGAAAGCCTATGTTTTTAAATTCAACAGAACGTTCACTTGGATCCCTTCTTATAAATGAAACGTTTCACTGTATCAACACCACAAGGAAATTATGGGAATTTTGAAAGGTTTACAAGTCACAGTCATTCATACTTCTGAGAAACCAGCAATTTCCATACGTGAACAAGTAGGTTGTCAGTGAAAGGGTAAAATATTTATGAAACTTCCTTTCTTCCCAACCAGGAGTTGTGTATTAACTTAAATGAAAAGTAAGTACTTTTTTATTACTTCAATTTTATACACCTGACAAGACCACATCATGCACAAATTTTATAAATCTGTACACTCCTGAATTGAACGCATATAGATTAAAAATGGTACTTATCTTTAAAGAATGAATATAATCACCACGTGCACATGCATGGAAGTGAACAGAAAGGGACTTGAAACTATGGAATTTGCCATTAAGGAGAACTTAAAGATCCTAGATACATACTCTTCTTAACTTGATTTATATCCCTTGATATATTTCCCTTGAAAAAAATTCTATTATATAGTTCAGAACTCTTTAAATTACAAATATTTCTTCAACATCCAGAATGTCAAAAGTTTATCCACTGGTTGCAAGATATCTGCTGCTTTCACTGTATGTGCTCAGACAGCTTCATCATCACGCTGGTGTAAGTTGCATATTGGATTAGTTTCCAAGCTTATTCTGAGGTTACAGAATCTTGCTTGTTCATACACATCTTCAACTGATGTTTATGGTGAGCACAGAGGAAGGCTACTTGTAGTGTTAAACACACATGTAGGTTACATCATTCAGTACAGTGAAACATCCTAGTGCCAAATAACAGAACTGAACAGTATACAAACAGGCATAGAGTAATAATTTAAATGTATCATTTATATTTTATGTATTTTACTTGTGAATTTTTCCCATCACAAAAAAAAGAACAAATATGCATAAAAAATTTAAAAATAAAAGAAACAAACAAACTGCAACTCAGAAACAGAATCCATGAAACCAAGACCAAGTGAGGCCAAGGTAGGCCAAAGACTAAAATCCTTGCATATCAAATCACAATGTAATACAATACAATGCAATACAGAATAGAGTACAGTACAGTCCAACACATTTAGTTCCTAGTTTGATTCTTCTCTCACCTAATATGTTAAAGAAAGGGTGTCCAGATGTTAAGACAACTGTTATGAGTATTAGACAGAATATATTATATTTATTCAAGGTATAAACAAGAAACTATATCATTTATGTTATATATTTATTTTTTAAGCAGTGAATAAACACAGTTTTACACTCTCTTAGGATAAAGCTTTTTGCAATGACCATTGCATGAACAAGACTTGTAATACTGGTGGAAGACAGTTGGAGAAACACAGTTTAAAGGAATTAATTTTAAAGATATAGTGTACATAATGGAATAAAAGCTTATGCAAAAACTCATAAATCTTCCCAAAACAGAAAAGAACAAGAAAACTGTTGTGAAACCTTCTCAACTAGTAAAACTGGCTGCTATAACTTCATATTTCTCACATGGATGAATCAATTAGACTCTCTTCCTTTGTATCTTACTGAGGATGCTGAGGCTGCACCGGATTGGTTAGTACATGCATGACGCAGCAACTTCCACTTCCTTTTCCCCGCGGCAAACATGGCGGAGTACGACCTCACCACCAAAATTGCCCACTTTTTAGACCGTCATCTCGTTTTTCCTCTTCTGGAGTTCCTGTCTGTTAAGGAGGTACGGAATATATTAACACATAAACTCTTCGATACACATATTTGGTGTTTTTTGTGTGCTATATATAGTTTTAAAACAGTTTTTAAAGGCAAACACGCGGTGTTCAATTTTTCTATAGCTGTGAAGAAGCCACATTTAACCGGAGTGTAGTCGGAAGTAAAGCTTCTTGCGTTCAAAATAAAAGCGGTAAATACATTATCTTTGGGAATATTTGTCTGGGAGAAGAAAAAATCGAAGTAGAAGGGAGTATATTTATGAGTGCAATGAAAACACACTCAGACTATGAAGAAACATGACAATGGTACACTATAGAACCAATGGGTCTTATTAGTTTGAAATTACACACCGGAAGCCGTGCTTGTTATTATATTGAACTTTACATTACTTCAGCTTGTAGCCTCGCGCTTTTCAGCACATGGTTGTAGGAGCGCGTGTTTCCTATCTCCGCAATAGGAGGTTTTACGGGGCTGGCGGGCGGTGCTGCTATACACTTTATATCTGTCTAGTTTAGCGATGTTACCGCCCAGTAGGGATACGCTGCTGAATAAAACACTGATACTTGTGCTTCGGGAGGCTATGCTAATCCCAGAAACCTGGAAAAGTGGCACTATTTTGTAATATTAAAAGCTTTGAATGAACGTTCGTGTTACATTTGTGACCAAGCTTAATAAGTGAAGGATGCTTATTTCATTGTAAACACTACTAACTGAGTCTGCCAACAAAGGGAGCACCGTCAAAACAAGGGAGGCTAACAATTTAACCGGCAAGCTAACGCTCATTCACCATCAGCTTTTCCAGCTGCTTGTGTATAATGTTGATTGTTCCCTGACAACAATGATAGACATTTTTGACTTAAATTGAATCTAGCGCTGTTGTACTAGCACCCCTGAACAAAAGCCAGCACGTCATTCTGTTTGGTTCGTATCCCATGGTACAGCAGTTTGGAAATACAGTTTACATGACCCCGAGGGTCTTGGGCCTTATGGCACTGCAAGAAGTCATGAATGGGGGGAAAACCCATAATTAAATAGTTTGTGGGTTGTGGGCTAATTATTACTTAACTGGAAACATAATGTATCAGTTTTTTGAGATAATAATGAGGTAATAATACTGTACAAAAACATCCCCCTCACCTTTGTTTCCCATTACTGGCTGTGTTTCATAGATCTACAATGAGCACGAACTGCTTCATGGAAAGCTGGACCTCCTCAGCGACACAAACATGGTGGACTTCGCCATGGATGTGTACAAAAGCCTCTTCTCTGAAAAAGAAATTCCACAAAGTAAGTGTCCCATGAACCATTTTAAATGTTACACATCAAAGATGCACTGCTCCTTATTTTATTTTTAATATATATTTTAGCTCCATGTCACACAAAATTTAGGAAGATAATAATATTGCTTGATAGACATCATAAAAAGCTACTGCACTTAACCACTCTCTCTGAATTGATTAAGCAGTAAACTTTATTTTACAGCTTTTTCAGTACTGGACCACAAACCTTGTACATGTTGGTTTATTGAGTTGCTCTAGATAATGACTGTCTATATCATCCTTGTGCCAGCTCTGAGGGAGAAGAGGACAGAGGTTGTGGCCCAGCTCAAGCAGCTGCAGTCCGAGACAGAACCCATTGTGAAAATGTTTGAGGACCCTGAGACAACGAGGCAGATGCAGTCCACCAGGTAAAGTTATTTTTAAATCAGGAGTAGTCTCTTTCTTCTTGATTTATTATTCTAAAACAGATTTTATGCCTGGCATGATTAGCCTTAGTGAGGATGTGAAATGTATTACTGGTCTTAAAGCCATGATTCTAGGATCAGTAAAACCTGTCATTTGAAACAGTAGACGGCATAACAGCATTGCTATGGGATTTTGTAACTTAATAGTAGTTGACTGGACTGGACGTCGACTGAAAAATGTATTTAGTCTTAGGGCTTTCACAGCGCAAAGTCAGCAAAGACAGAAGTAAAAAGACAGACACACAATGTTGTGGTTAACTTTATTAAGACTGTTTCGTTTTCTGCAGTGATTAAAATAGTTTGGTCATATTTTGCGTTTATCCTCTCCTTTGTTTCTTGGCGAGTGTGTGTACAGTTAATCAGAAGCATTTTCCATTTTCATTCTTTTGTCAGTTTGTCCTGTTTTTTATTTTATTGTTTGAGTTGGGCTGCAGACATCTGTTTATTTAAGCCACAGATTTGTAGGAACTGTTATGTGAGATTTGAAGCCTGATAATAGTACCGTTGACTCGCAGCAGCGCATGTCTGTGTTTTTGTCAGTTTGCTGTCAGCATGGAATAAGAAGTAAATCTTCCTTTTGGATGAGGAGACATGTGTCTGTCTTAGTTGCACATTCCTTTTATGACTCTTGCAGCCTAATTTATACTCGGTTGCTTGTTTTTTATTATTATGTCTGGATTAGAGGCTCATCCAGTGGTGGAAATGAGAAATAGATTGATACTTGAACTCCAGTAACCTGTCCACTGGGGTTAATACAAACAGATCTGCCAAGTGTTTTACAAGGTAATAGAAACTATTGGTCTCAGGACTTTTTATTGAACAGTTAGCAAATAGGCCTGTAAGCCTTACCAGGTTTTATTTGGACAACTATTGAAGCCAGAAGCCAAGTCCAGCTATCATAGTAAATCATGTTGTTACTTTATCAGTGAACAGATTGTTAGGTATAATATGTTACTGTCAGGATGATATATGATTTATGCTCTCGTGTGTTTTTCTTTCATTAGACTTTTTGAGTCAATATGTTGTTATCGTTGATTTTTTTTTT
>JANJYP010207897.1:0-11704 GCA_024605115.1 Rastrelliger brachysoma
TGGCACTTTTCCACTAGCACTACTTGACTAGACTTGACTCAAGTCTGTTCGCTTTTCCACTACGGGTGGTACCTGATACCAGGTACTTTTTTAATACCTGCTCTGCTCTGGCTCCAAACGAGCTGAGTCCATACTAAATGTGACGTTGACTGACTGACAGCCACTGACTGGTGTCACCACTGCAGGTCATGGATGACGTCCAACACAAAAATCAAAGTCACGGTTTTTAAATACTATCTCACCGCCTGTAGCTTTCTCTCGTCTGGCCTGTGACAAAAAGCCACAGACTGGGCAGCAAGTACACCACTGATATCCTGCATAGTATACAGAAATTATTTTGAAATGTCTGTATTTAAGAACAAAAAAGCAAAACCTTTTCCACTGAATAGTCTTTTGTTTTAAACAATATAGAACCTGATGCAACATTAGGCTAGTAAATATGTATTTAAAATAAATAATAATAAAAAAATAATGCAGTCCTTTAACTGAGCCTAAACCTGAAACTCAAGTCATAACATAAATTAATTATTTTTAGTGAAGAAACACACAAAATGCAAATAAATGCAATCACTTAACCTGTGGCTCTACATTAATTGATAGATTGATTATTTTAATGACCACACAGCCAGGTTTGTGAAATTTGTTTCCAGTACAGCTTGGTACAAGTTCTAACATTAAACATAATCATATAACATCATATAACATAGTTAAACATACAGACAAATATGTTCCAAAGTGCATAGGGCCAAGCTTATTAATTTTGAGAGTTCAGAATATTAATTGCAGTGGGAATGAAACTGTTTTTGAAGTGAGTTATTTTGGAGGCAACTGTCCTGTAACGCCTTCCAGAGGACAGTAGCTGGAAGGCATAGTGTGCACTGTGAGTGGGGTCAGAGATCATCTTGCAGGCGCTGCGCAATGTCCTTTTGTGATGGAGTTATACAAGTGATGGTAGGGGTGAACCAATGATTTTGGATGGTCTGTTAATGATGCACTGTAATTTCTTCCAGGAGAGTGGTCTAGACTGCTGAACCAGACTGTAATGGATGAGGTGAGGATGCTTTCAACGATGGCTGTGTAGAAGCAGAGCAGGAGATGAGGAGTTACTCTAAACTTCTAAAACTGTTGGAGATGGAAAAGATGTGGTTTGCATTTATTTCCCATTTAAGGTTGTTGCTGATGTGGGTTCCAAGGGGTTTGAATGTGTCAGTGGATTCACCTTTAATGAACACAGGAGATTTGATAGATGGCTGGCGTTTGAGTTCTTTTGTTTTTGATGTGTTGTGATGTATTGAGTAGGACATCATGGTCTGTACACCAGGTCACTGCTTGGTTGATCTGTGCACAATATTCAGTTTTTTGATTGTTGGTGATGAGTCCTATGATAGTCATATCATCTGCATACTTGTAGATGTTGACAAAGCTGTAGTGGGTTGTGAACTGGTTTGTGTAAAGGGAAGATAGCCATTGTAAGAGAACACAACCTTGGGGTTTGCCTGTACTAAGGAACAGAGGTGGAGTTGTTGGAGTTTCCAACTGAAACGTGTGTCACTAATAGTGATTTGTTCTTCTTGTTTAGTGGAATGAGCAGAAACTTAAAAATTAGTTTGATTTTTTCATATTTAGAATATAAAATCATAAAAACTTCTGAAAGTGGATTTCATCAAGGCAAGAATGGTAAAGATAGACAGATACATTCTATTATTCTCTAATAATAGAGAATATTAGAGCATTAATTTCAGCCAGAAGATTTCTTTTGCTTTAATCCCTGTCATTTAAACTACCTGCTAGAAAACAAAGAGAAATGCATATTTTTCTTTTAAAATATCTTAATTAATGCAGTATGGACATTAATATTTTAATGCAGACACATGGATTCATCATGCTGGCATGATTCAAAGTATTAATTCAAGGCTAAGGAAAAATATCTAAATACATATTGTATATCGTGACATGGCCTAAAAATATTTGGATACTAGTAAAAGGCGATATTACCCAGCCCTGTCAAAGGCTATCAAAAACAAACAGGATTCCAATTCAGGATTCTAATCAACTTAATACAATAGGCTCGTCTCCACCACAGGAACGCTGAAGTAGTTTTACAGGGTCTGAGCCATTTGTGCACGTTTCCACAACAGGAACTGTCCCCAAAGGACAGGGTTCAGGAACTTTTACAGGGGCTATACGAGTCTCTGCCTTGACGTAGGTACTTGGAACAGGCCTGAAAAACACCTGAGTGGGGCTACAGTTGACTCAGTGCTGACTGGGTAAAGCAGGATACAGCATCAAATAGAAAGCTCTGAAGTGCAGCAACAATCTCAGCTCCTTCCATATTTACCTACTCGTCATTTTCTTTGTTATGCTTTCGGTGTATCATCGCAGTGATGTCACCAGTGGGTCCTGTCTGGTGCTACTCTGCAGTGGAAACACAGCAGTGGAGAGGACCAAGTGAGAAGAAGGTTCTTGTAAAGTTCCTGCTCCCCAAATAGTACCAGGAACTTTTTTTGTGGAAATGGGCCTAATGTGTCGACACAGAAATAGTGGGGTTTGCCAGTGTGCCGTCATTATGGAAACAGTCATCTGTGTCTGTGTGTGGTACTTTGATGTGAATGGCCCAGTTTTACAACATTTACAATCAGACGTCTTGGGATTCTTTTGCAAGTTGCATCCAGTCTCATTGTGAATCATTGATCTGAACTAGCCTTAAAATGTATAGATTTTATAATGTGTCTATTGATAGACGGTTCAATAAAAAAACACGGTAGTCATTTCAAAGAGCTCTAATTTAAAACCAGTGCTTACTAGAGGCAGATCCAACATGAAGGGGTATATTTAACTAAATATATTTTTGGCTTTCACATTTTCCTGTTCCGTTTTCTGCAACTGTTTTGATGTGAGAGAGATAGACAACCAGAGTTAGATCAATAGAAGCACAGTCTCTCTTGTATGAGCACTGCACTGTGTCTCTGCAGAAGGCTTCTTACTTAAAAGCAATAGCCTGGAGACCTGCTTTCTATCTGCTTTGATTCATAACAAACAGTTTTATTCAAAATACACATGTGCTGATTGACTACCTTGTTGTTCCCATGGAAAATACTAAGACTAAAGTGGTTGGCACAATGCTCTGCTATACCCAGGCTTGAGGAAATGAGAGCTGGGGTTCCTCTAATGCAGGAAAAAAAGTATAGTGATAGAATATCTTAGTGTAGTAGGATTACTGATTGTAATATTAATGCAACAGCAACAGGAGTTTTGTTGTCTGTTTTTCCTTTCAGGTCAGTCAGTAATTTAACTAGCATCCCAACAGTAACCATTTTAAAATGACATATATATATATATATATATATATACTGTATATATACTGTATATATATATATATATATATATATATATAATATCAGTGATACTCGGCTAAGGGTTCAGAGCAAATTTAAATAATCATCAAACATGTAGGCAACTCTTTCATTAGTTAAAAACAATAGTGTAATCCTATTATTAATAAAAATGATGACAAACATTCTGTAATTGTATATGAGCTGGTTTTCTTTTGCTCTTTAAACACGATTATTAAACATGACAGAAACACTAAATACTGTTGTTGTTATTGTGAAAACTATCTTTAACTTACATTGAACACTTATTGCTGAGGTTTACTTCTTTACATTTTCTTTTGTCATATCTGCCAACATTCACACCAATACAGATCATAGACTGTATATTTAAATGGATGTAACAGTCATGACATGGCAGAGGACCGGAACTTCCTGCCTGATACAGATACATCAAATAACTGCACAATCCCGGCTAATATATCTGCCAGCATTATATATTATATCAGCATATTGCTGATAAATATAATCAACACATATATCAGTGGATAAGTAACTAGAAATTGCAGTACAATAATGCTCAATTATTTTGAGTTTTTAATTAGAGATACAGTACATATTATTTTCAGCTGTAGTATATATGAATACATGGTCACAGTTTTTTGTTTGCTTGTTTGTTGTTGTTTAACAGGAGAAAATCTAAAGTGTCAAAGTGTCAAAATACCTATCAGTGTTAGAAATTGCTATCGCCCAATGTATTATTTAATTTTTAGAACTCCCAGATATTTCTTCTCTGTCCTTTTCTTTTGAGATATACATACTGTATGTGTTTATTTACCAACAGTGAAGAAGACTCACATAAAGAATCTGGAGGAGCCAACTCTTCGTTACTGTAATCCCAGGATTGTTTTTACAAGGGGATTCCATTCACACATCCAACAGCAGCTCATGAAGCTCTGTGGGTTTTAACAACACAGTGCTGACACCAAATGTATCTGTGTAACTTAAGAAGGGTAATTTACAACCTGTAGGTCACTCTCCTAATCCTGCACTAATACATAACATCACTGAGGTGAAAAAGAGAGTTTACTTACAAGGACTATTTGGTTTAAAGATTATACTATCATAGTTATATATTGCAAGGATGTGCAGTCATCATGAAATGTAAAACACAAATAATGACAAAACAAAATAGATATCAATATTTGTCCACGGATATATGCTATAAATGCAATTTCTCTTTTTATAATCGAAATTTGAGTTATTTTGAGTATTTCCTGTTAAATTATAGTGAAAGCATGTGAGGTGAGGCATGTGAGTTGAGGCCTCACTTCAGACTGCGCAATCTCTTGCAAATTGGGTTGAGCGTGTGCCTTTTGTGTACTACAAATGTAATGCTTTATTACAATGTATATATACTTTGTAGGCACTTTTATTATGTCCTCACTTTCCATAGAACAAGTAATGTATTTCACATATATGTATCACATATTTAGTGTTAGTGATCTGACATAAAACCACACTGATAAGGCATGAGGTGAGGCAGGCTCTGCCTCAATGAACATGTACGTGAGCGCCCATTTATATTTGTTCTGCGGTTACTCTACTCTCTTACTCTATGCAGAGTCAACTTCACTACTGTAGTCCGTGATTTTATTTTTGCTCTGAGGATGCAATATTCAACTTAAACATTTCTCAAAATTGGACTTGCAGTCAAAACGTGAAGTGATAAATAATGGATAACCAATGTTGAAGCTAAGAGGTTTGCAAATGTGCTCTACTCTGAATCGCATAAATTGTATTCCTTGTGTAAATATGTGTGTAAGTAAAAAAAGGTGATATGAGATAAATCACGTTGCCAAATGAATGGTGACTTTAAGCAACTTCATTGGGTCCACATATTTGTAAATCTGACTCTGAAAGAGTCAGTGCCTTACCAGCCACAAACCTCAGTCATTGCACCTATCAGCCAGTCTTAAAAAAAAATCCCCAAAATAAATTATGTCTAAAAAAATATTACATGTCCAAGAGATTTGCAGAATGAAGTGAAGGAGTTTAGTGAAGAGTTGTTAAAGCATAATTCCTTTTTTTGTCCTCTCTTTCTAAAAAATATTATGCCACACAGACTTATAACAGAAATGTTCTGAGAGATGCGTAAAAGAAGGACAGGAACGCTGAGTTTTGTTGATTTATAGTCTGGTCCGGACAAGCAGCATAAACACAGTCCAAATAATAAAACTATACAGGATGCCAGAAGGAGCAGACATATGACTGCTCACTTGCTGGTAGCCTTTGAATGATTTATCATCAGTGATTTTGCAGAATTTTAGGAGGATATATTGAGCTGTGCAAGACAGTGGATTAGACACAGTCTGACTGTCTGTGCAGACAGAAGTTAGTTTCACTTTTCACTGCCTCTGGAGAAATATGGAGAAACTCACAAACAGGCTGGAGTGCACTCACAATGTGTGCCCAGAGTGACCTGTTCAGTTCAAACAACAAACAACACCAACATCTTACAGCAAAGAAATAAAGAAATAACAAGAGATGTTGGGCATTGACTGCAACAAGAGGTAAAGTTTATGAATATTACATGAGACTTCAGCCCAAAATAGAGAATTTCCCACCCCTCTGTGGATTTGAGGTCAGTGGCAAAGCTTTACAGATTACCCCATCCCAGAAATAGTGTGAATACTACTCGCACGCACATAAAGTATACACAGATTCACTAATTAGTCAATCAACATAAAAATGCAATTATATTATTATTGAATATGAAACATAACACAGTAAGGTTTTAAAAAATACATCAAAAGACGGAAGGATTGACACAAAAAACAGCACAGAACGACTGCAAGGTCATTGCTGATCTTGAAAAAACAGCAGTGTGTTATGGTTTCAGCTCAAGTTGTGAGTATTTTCTTGTTTTATATGATTGAAAACTGAATATTTTTGGGTTTTGTACTGCTGATCAGACAAAACATGGCATTTAAGGATGTCAATATGGGTTTGTGGAAATGTGTGTGTGTGTGTGTGTGTGTGTGTGTGTGTGTGTGTGTGTGTGTGTGTGTGTGTATGTGTGTGCGCGCTCAGCTAGAAGTGCCAAGATGTGGATAAGGCACACCTGCTTTTGTCTCTGTACTAAGCGGAACCAATTGTTCTGTAAAGTGCTCTTCATCTGATGATTTGTCATAACAGAGTACTTATGAGGTAACAACGGGATGTTACACACACACACACACACACACACACACACACACACACACACACACACACACACACACACACACACACACACACACACACANATTTCTTGTCCACTATCCAAGTGGCCCTTAAAACTACACAAGACGGCTTCACTATGTTTTTACATTTTGTCTAGTAACGTCAACTATGCTATAGCCTAAATGTTTAACTGAGCTCTGATGGTATGCTTTTCTATCATCAGATTTTACCCTTGCTCATATTTCTAGCTATTTGAGCAATAGCAGTGTGTCAAAAAAAGCTCTACTAACTTTTCTTATTTGCATTTATATTCACAGCTTTTAAAAGATGCCTTTATCCAACCAATAGGTAAGCCATTTGTTTTACTTTCCACATAAACTCACCAAGGCCAGTAAGCATAGGAGAGAAAAAATACCAGTAGCCTTTAAGTTAGATCACAAAGACAAAAAAGTAGAAACTAAAGGAGACGGGTGAACAAAGCATGAAGGAGCACAGGGCTGAGAGGCAAAAGGAGGTGGGGGCCAGAATGAGAAACACCATAATACAAAGGGACAAAGGACAGAAGGATATTGTCAGCATGGCTCAGAGGTCGTCCTGACTGCTTCGTAATGCCTGACTGTTCAGCCAGAAGTGATAGCAGCCAATGAACATGCATCATTCTGCTCACGGGCCCCTATTTCACTTCAGGGGACAAGTGGTGACAAGAGGTGAATGACACATCCTACTTGATCTGGATAACCTCACTGACCCTCTTTGTTTCAGAAGAATGAAACAAATGACTAATATATTGTCTGACTAAAGACATTCTTGAAAAAGTCTGAGAAAGAAAAGAAACAAAAAGGAGACACATATGAAAGTCTGTTATTTATCAGTCAGAGTCTGTAAGCCCTTTCAAAGCCACCTGGGCAGAAGAGGATGGGACTGAAAATCTGTGGCGGGATCAAGTCTCTGATTAGGCCAAACAGGCCTGACAGATGGACACACCAGATTAGGCATATAGACATGTATCAAACAAGGCAGGACAACAGTCATGTCTGAGTTCTGTGTGACCCCTGCGGTGAGGAGGGAAACAGGCAGGTCAACGGCTGATTTCAAAAAGCTATGCTGATCCCAGACATATTTTACATACGTATTTTACAGACGTCACATACACAGAATCAATATCAAAGCATATCCAACTTCCATTTATGAGATCTGTTATGAAGACAAGGTGACTTAAGCAATTAAAAGTAGCCTAAAATGCTGCCCTGTATACCACATTAACTATCTGACTAAATGTAATCACGTTTTATACATTTTGCTGAGATTTATCAGGTAATTCCCCCATTACCTAGACCACTGGTGGTCCACTTAATTATTTAACCTACCACATAGTCAGGGAACTCTCAAAAGACTTTGATTTTTTTGGCCCAATTATTGAGATTAAGCATTCAAGTTTAAGTTTCTAGTGTAGTTGGAACAGTACTCACAAAGCCGATAAGATGGATTTAAGAGAAGCTATACACTTTGCGCTGATAGCGATTTCTGAAATTGAAGAGTTAAAGGCAGAACAAGAAGGAATTTTATCGAGAGGAAAGACATTATTGGCCTACTTCCCACTGACGTTATGACCAAGCAGTATGATTGGTCGAAGCTGAAAGTATCCCATCCACCATGATGCAAACGCTCCCAATGGAGAGTGGCCAGACGCTACTCACAAAGTGCAATGCTGTGGAAGCTAAACTGTTAAGGTAGCTCTATTTTGATGTTGTAAAGGCAGAGAACTTCACCTAAAACCAAGGTGCATGAAAAAAATGCTAAAAATATCTAAACTCCAGCAACACTTGTATATAGAACAACTTTACTGCTGTTTTCTCAAACTAAAAGAGAGGAAACCAGAGTGTCCAAAAGATGAAAATGTATAACATCATATTTGGTCGATAAACTGGAGCGCAACTAAGGGATGGTATTTGAGTTACAGATTTTACTTCATACATTCACTATTTTAAAGCTATTTGTGCTATCTTATAATGATCTTGATGAAGGCTACAAGAATAGAATAGAGTTGTTCTACCATATTTCCTTTAGTTGTTGGGACCTTTATTTACCTCTGCTGCAGAGGGTACCAGGCCCTTATTGGTAGCAGGCTTATATTAGAAAGAGGCCTTTATTTCTAATTCTCTTTGTTTTATAAGTATATTTGCTCATAATTTAGAGCCAAGACTCCTCCTAATCATTCCATACAGTCTTAATATGTATGTACAAGAACAAATGCAGAGGCAGAAGTCACTAGGACAAGGGAATGTTAAAGGGCAACACTGGTGATTTTTCATGTTTTATGGCAGTGATTACTGGTCGTATTTACTTTACATTTCTCCTGACCTTTTGTCTTACATTTACAATATTTCTGAATAGGAAATGAGTTGAGTTCATGTCAGTGCAAACTAAAAATCAAATTGTAAAACTGAAGAAGACAAGGAGGGTAATCCATCACAGTGGCTGGTATTATGCTGGCACACACATAGGTTTTACTTCTGTACTTGAAGGAAACCGTTTGCTCTAACAAGAGATGGCTGTAACTAACTTAGTTAAACAAAACTACCAAATTCAAACCCATTTATAATATCTATGTTTACTTATTGTTTGTTTTAGGATTTGATTTTGTAACAACATAGATTTATAACAATATACAGTATGAGTTGTAGTTAATGGACTCAACATTTCAGTCTTTTACCTTATTCCATCTGTTTGTTCTGTCTTACTGGTATGGAAAAAGTAAATAAGGACAATCAATAAAGGGCTTCAGTGAACTAAAACATATATCAATTGTCACTATTTAATTTTAGACAGAGCATCATATTGTTACAGCACATTAAGAACATGAAAATCCCTCAATTATGTAATATGAAAAAAATTATTCATATTGACAGGCAGAAATAAGTCTACCAAACACAGGGAAAAAGAAAAAAAGAATTTGGCTCTCTGTCAGCCAAAAGTGGATCCCCTCTGCTGTGTCCTTCTCTGTTTGTGGGACGGCAGTGATGGATTCCATCTTGTCAGCCCCCTGTGAGCCATCGTGACAGTCCTGAGTCACCAGAGGCCGGGAACGTGTGACTCACAGATTCTAAAAGTCATTGCTGCTCCATGTCTGGCTCTGACCGAAGAGGATGAGTCTCTGATAGGCCTCTGTTACCATCACTGTCGCCAGCAGGCTCTTTAAGTAGCCATTACCGGCTCTTAGTTAGGCTCGGCATAACATGAATCCAGACAGTGGCAGTGAGATGGGACGTGGCTGTCGAACTCTCAAACAGCTTTCAATCTTTGATTCTACAACGCATTTTGGTTCATTCTCAACAGGACAACTGGAACCCAGCCAAGTTATGAGTCCAATGATGTTTAATTGCTGATTACTTCTTAGCACCTTACAGTTCAAAAAATGCAAGTTTTTGCAGTGTCCTTAAGGTTAGCCTAGCTCCTATAGCTAGCATAATCAGCATGGTAAATACAGATAATAAGAACTCAAAGACCCTCACATATCATTTACTTCCCCTTTTTGGGGGCATTAAGGTTTATTAATGTTATCAATACCCAACAAGAAATGACAGAAAATATGTTGAAAATTGTTTGTATATACTATTTTTAAATGCTGATTCACATGTTACAGAATCATGAGTCTAATATCTATCTGCATATAAATTTGACTTTTGTCGTATTTACAATTACATGTTCATTACTGATTTTGAGATTGTATTTTGATTAATCCTCTTGATTTAAAAGCTTTCGCAATTGTGTGGAATAGCCTCTCCACTTTTAAAGCACAACTAAAGACGCACTTGTTCACTTTAGCTTTTGGCGGAATATAATTGCTTTTATTGGGTCTTTTACTTATTTATTTTATTTGTTATATTTTGTTCTTTTAATGTTTCTATGTTACATGTTTTCATTGTTTTTGTTGCTTGCTATTGCGTTTATTGTTCAGTAAAGCACTTCGGTAAGCCACTGGCTTTGTTAAATGTTCCATACAAATAAACTTGACGTTGACATTGATAATAGTACATAATGACATTTAATTGTAGAGATGTTAGGACCACTGTGAGACAGATACTGTATCAATCTTTTTGGTCACAATATTTCAATGCTATATTGTCATATCCTGGATGAATAACGATATCTCCAAAATGATAAAACATTTTACTCGTTTTTCTTTAATGCAAACTAAACATTACCACTAACTTTCACATTTATTAGTATGATTATGGCTATATGACGATGTATATGTAGTGAAGGTATAGATTGTCGTCTCTCATTTTATAGTCATTTTAGTCATTTTCAAAAAGCATGCCTTACATTAAAAAGAAAGAAAATGACAATTAGACATAGCATTTAGCTTTATACAACTGAAACTAAAACCAATATAATGAAAAGTTTTTTTGGTCCCCAGTTACAAGCATTAAAATTGGAACCAAAAATGTATCATGAAGGACCCTAACCTCTAGATAAACAAACATACAGACACACCCACACTGGCACAGACACCCAAAAATCCACAATAACACACACACCCGCAGGGTGCTCAGAGGGCTGGTGGGGGTAAAGGGGTGAGCCACGAGTCAATAAACCCTGTGTAATCTGTTCCCTTTAGTGGCATAAACCATCTGAGAGGAGATTACAACTGTTCTGCCAAAGTAAGAACATGCGAGTTCCTAATGGACAGAAAAACTGAATACAAACACACACAAACCCTGTGTGAACCCTTGCATGTACTGTATAAAGAACTGAGTTGAGTAAGAGTAGCGTTTTTCAAGATTGTCAACTCATGACTTGTGCTCTTAAGATCAGACTGCGTGACTTTAATGCAAAAAGGCTTTTTTGACTTTAGGGAGAGCAAGACAGATATATAAAGAAAAAGAGAGCATTCCTGCATGTTTTTCAGAAAAGTACTGATTATCATGACAGGCCCACCCTTGACTTAGGCGCCTGCTGAGGTAACTAATGCACGGCATTGTCAGTTTGTGTGAGATTACGCATCATGGCCTCCACGAGTGGAACTGTAGGAGTTAGGGTGGGGGGATAGAGGACAGGAGTTGTTGGATATATGTGTGTGTTTTTCTGAAGAGCTGGGAGGGAGAACGTGTGGACTGGCAAATCAGAGGGCAGAGGGGCTGCTGAGT
>JANJYP010208090.1:0-11437 GCA_024605115.1 Rastrelliger brachysoma
ATTGTCAGCACTATTGAAATCTCTGAAGGTGACTCACTTTGGACATTACTTTAACTAAAAAAAGAAAACAAACACACTTTTAGTCTATAGTTTGACTTTGCACAGAAGTAATTTTATTTCTAGTCTACTACTGTTTCAAACAGCCTCTAAAAAAAGGAGAACAGCACTTGTATGTCGTTGCCCTTTGATGGACTGGCAACTTGTCTTTGTGTTCTTTGCCTTAAGACACAGTAAGTTTCCACCAATCATTTTCAGACTCAAGTACCCTATAAAGCTCTGACTTTTATTAAGTTAAGCAGCCCACTTTAAAAACACCTCTGGTGCATTGGCCCATGCTGCAGCGCACCAATATGTCCCCTGGCTATGCTGGACTAAGGAAAAAATAACAATGAAAACAGTTTAAGTGACTGAGGGCACAGGTGCATCTGAGAGAACAGATGCAGAGAGAAAGATAGAAAGCAAGAAACAAAAGACTTCTATGGGGAAACATGCCAAGTTGGAGAGGCAGAGACAGACTGCAGACTCCACACAAGTATTTTAGTTATCAGACCGCTGTTGCTTTGCATGCATAATACAGGCCAGTGTAATTTGATGAAACCTCTTTGCTCTCATAAAATGAGTGTAAGCACTGCAAAATATTATCAGGAGAACATTCATTAAGTGCTCTCTGGGAATCTGGGCTTTGGATACTGAATGGTTACTCAGTTGTTTGCTAAGACAATGTTTCTTAGTCATCCAGCCTTAACATCTTCCTTATCTGCACCTGCTCTTATGGGCCCACAGCCATAGTCAGAGATGTGGGCTCATTTGTTTTCCTCTACTGGATGATATGAAGATGAGGGAGTCAAAGGTGATACTGCCTGTGTCTTAGTTTTCACCACACCTTTAGCTAGCAAAATGGTAACATTTGCATAATGAATTTCTAAAGTGCATCTGCGCTATCATCACCTGACAGCAGAAAGAGGATCCTTGAGAAATATTTAACCTGTTATTGCCAAACTGTAATGTCAGCCCCTTGATGTGTCAAAGAAAAGTGTCATTATCATAAGAAATGCACAAAAATGTATTCGGTGTCTTCCCTTCCTTTAATAAAACTACAGCGGCAGCACTTTGACAGCAATTACACACCACACAAAGGTAGTGAATGATGTGATAAAATATAAACTGTTCATTAGCTATGTCTGCCAAGGTGTCTGTTCTTGCACTGCATAGTTTATAAGGATTCATTGTAGCAGAGTAGCAGATTTAAGGGTTGTAATTATTATATTTTACCAAAGTATCCTTCATTTCAAAGAGAGTCCCTGAATGCATCCACAGGCTTAGCCCCTCCCTTTGACATCCCCTAATCAATGTCTGATTTAAGGCACCTGTCACCCCTTTGTTCTGTCTCTTCCTGCCATGTGCCTTGTGGTGGTGGTTGGTAGTCTGCTCCCTTCTCAGTCCAAGGCATGAGATTCTGAGAGCTAACTTTCATTCTATTTTTAAGGCTTGTCTTTAGGCATGTCCTTCCTGTCATTATGGTGGTAAGTGGGGGCCCAGACAGATTTTTAGTATTCTGTACAGGTGGCAAAACTGATTCTTTGTTTAGTTACAGGTTGCCNCGTCGTTATGGTGGTAAGTGGGGGGCCCAGACAGATTTTTAGTATTCTATACAGGTGGCAAAACTGATTCTTTGTTTAGTTACAGGTTGCCACATGCTGCTGTGTTTGTTACTCTCAACATATCATAGTTTTTAACTTGCTGATTGTAAGTGTTGTCCAGTGGGTCAACTACTTTTTGTGTTTAACTTTGTTTTCAGTTTTAATTCTTTGACTTTGTGGAGTTGGGAGTCTAGTCACCCTGGTTTTGATCTCTTCACTGTTAGCTGTGTTTAAATGCACATTTTTTTCACCATTAGCCATGTGAGTGTGTTTAGGTTGCTGTGACTATACTGGTGAATATATAACACTAATAGACACACCTGAGTAGTCTACCAGCTGGCCCCGTCCTACTTATGTTTCACATGTCTTTTTAATTCATGAACTATTGTTAAAAAGACTTCAATTCTTTTAACTAACCTCTAATAAAAATTTGATATTTTAACTATTGTGTTTTTTTTTCAATTTTTGCATTATTTCCAAATAAAATTCTTCAACTGGGAATGTGTCTCTCTCAGTGAACATAATTTAAAAATTACATTAAAACAGCTTAAGAATGAATGTAATACTGGCTGGTGTTGCTACAGTGTAATTTCTCACTCCATAGCTGCTAACATTAGCTATGCTTAACTCTAATAGCATCTGGGACCAACTTTTACAGTATGTAAGGAACTCTGGCTTTGTCAGCAACTCAACGCCACACAGTTGTAAGTAATATGCTATGTAATTAGCATACAGCACATCATTTAATGCATTCATCACACTTTTGTGTTTTTTGTGGAAAGGTTAAACAAAAAATCTTTTGAAGTCTTTAGTGAGTTGTACACCCCCTCAGCATCTGGAGAGATCCAGCACATGAAAGACCTGCTTTGCCTGGTTACAGCTTCTAAGATATGATTGGACAATCACCTCTTGAAGGAGGGATTAAGCAAACTGTCAATTAACACATTACTGTATGATACACTGAAAAACAAACACTATTTCATATGCATGAGAATCCAGTTGCACAGTCACCCTGACAACCATTTAGATGTAGCTGAGCCAACAATGAGTCTACACACTATATTCTTCTTTATACAGTGTTTAATACTGGAGAAGACTGAGGTCACCAGGGAGACACCTGCCTTTGTGTTTTTCCTTCCCCTACTGCAGCTGCGCTCCCTCCACTCAACACAAGCAGAGCCCTCCATCACCAACTCTGCAAGACCTTTATCTTGCACACTGTATGATTTAATAAATGACCCCACTGAGAGGTCTGTGTTTTACAAAGAATATGTTCTGTGAGTGCACGGCCCCATGCCACAGTATACAGACACACTACCACAATGTACGGTAATATCCAATAATATGAAGTTGATGCAGACCTATAAAAGATGATTTGTCACACAATACAAAGTTATGAAAAAATATTAGATGTAATACTGCTAGATATGATACGATGCAACACAATCTTGTTCTGTAAGTGACAATGCATGATGAGATGTCCCAGGTAGAAAGCCACAAAGCAAAGAGGAGTAGTATTTCCTTTTGTCCAAACCATTATCTTGTGTATACAGAAGGGAAGCAGTGCTGTGCAGTAACACATTGTATTTCACACACATTTTTATTGCCATGGTGAAATTGCTGACCAGAGGCTTGTATCACAAAGCAAGATTAGTGTGTTAGTCAGCTGTCTTTGGGCTGGACTCAGGTTTTCTTAAATCATGACGCTCATACACTTTTAAAGAGGGTAGATCACCATCACTCATGTAGCCATGAGTGCGTCTGTGCTACCTAAATCTTAAGCTGGCACGCTCAGTATAATCATTAAAAAAAACGCAGGCAGGCAGGCAGGCAGGCAGGCTGTGACTCTTTCGTTGGTGCTTTGGTGAACTCCATGACCACTGAGTTGCTGATTGCCCTGAATGATGTGAATGATGAAATTTTTTGACCTGTGAGAGAGACACTACAGCTGTCAAAGTATGTCTGACAGTCTGATGTGATGCTTAAGTGATGTGAAATGTTGAAAATGACTCATGGGTATCTTATATTTTTATTTACTACTTTTTTTATGGTATCCAAAATGGACATAAGAAATCGGTTCTCCAATAAACAAAAACAAAATACCATAAAATAAATAATATGTAGCTGCTATATAAAATTGAAAGTGTTACTTGTAACACTTTCAATTCCTCCAATCAGGAACAGGTTACAANTTCTCCAATAAACAAAAACAAAATAAACACCATAAAATAAATAATATGTAGCTGCTATATAAAATTGAAAGTGTTTCTTGTAACACTTTCAATTCCTCCAATCAGGAACAGGTTACAAAGCACCTGATTCATTATGCACATGCTCAGTTTAGTCCTTGTTCCACATGTGAGGAAGTAATCACTCTATGGAGGAGACAGCATTTTTTTTCCTTTGCTGTTTTTTTTTTTTTTTTTAATTTTACTGCATTTTTTTTTTTTGTGATTTCCTACAAACTTAAATCATATTAATTCAATGTAGGTAACTTTCAAGGAAGTTGTTAGTGCTGGAGTTTTTGCTTAANCTAAAAAAAATTTTTACTGCATTTTTTTTTGTGATTTCCACAAACTTAAATCATATTAATTCAATGTAGGTAACTTTCAAGGAAGTTGTTAGTGCTGGAGTTTTTGCTTAAGTAAGGTAAGTTATTTCATGGCAAAAACATTTAAAGTACAGGAGGTATCAAAGGAATTTCCATGTGTAGGGTGTTGTAGTGGTACTGATAAAAAAAACAAAAAGTTGACTGAATATCTGATGAATGCTGCTGATGCATATTCAAAATCATCACTCAAACACACCCATGTATCTGTCTGTATCTTTGTCTCTTTGCTTGCTTCACTATCTTTCTTGCTGGTTAAATGTCCCGCTGTGGCTCCCTCGATGTAACGTTATATATAACCCTTCGCTGTGATGCTGTTGATGATTTGTTGCTCTTATTGTGCGGTTGCTGCTAAAGCTGTGCTGTTGTTGCTGTCTGTGGAGGCCTGTTGAGGCTTTATAAGTTATTTGCTGGTAGTTAAATCACTTGTTGCTACTGCCTGACTGTGATTTATGAATGTCTGGAGGAGTTGCATAACCAAAGATATTAATGTAGGTGTTTCTGTGCTGTGGGATATTAAGTGTATAAGTACCAAAGTGAAGTGTAGATCAACCATAATAAGTTGTACTCTTCTTTTAGGATCTCATTAGTGTTAGCACTTGCCTACTATTCATTTTATCAATAGTTTACTGTAGCTTAGTAACATGTGACAGTTTCAAGAAATAAGGTAGCGGAGGTGAGCTTCAACATTACTTCATTTAATGCTGCAGTGGTTTCCTCAATAACATTATAGCACAGCTGTTGCATAAAAGCAATGTCATACCTGGAGTTGTGGTGAATGCAGTCCTCACTGAATATCTGCAGCACTGAGCAGGGAAATACATCACATCAGATTTTCTAATAGGTTTTTCTTTTCTTTCTTTTTTTTTTTATTTTTTTTTTTTTAGATTTTTCTGATGTTGCAATCTGAGCTGAACTTGGCTGAGGGATTGCTCAGGCAAGAACACAATAGGCTGCACCAGCAGGTCCTATTTCAAAAAAGTACTTCTACCATCAAAAAGCACAATTTATACAAAAAAACACATTAGTACAAACTATACATGTCAGCACATTTTCAAGCTTTAAAACAATAAGAAATATCCACTGAGCTGGGGGTGCGTCACTTCTAATGCTTTCAGACTTTAGCAGAATTGAATGGATAACAGAAAAGTAATAGAAATCCCTCCCTTAGATTGTATGAGTACTATATTTAACTGAGCTCAAAGTGTAAATGAATGTTATTTTTTCTATTTTTGCAGCATTGAAATTTCACCCCACAGCAATACATGATTAAAAAAAAATAAAAACCTCACTACTTGTTAGAAATCTGTCTCTGAAAGATCTGATGTGCTTACAGACACACACATATATAATTTGGTGGAGTGGGTCATTGGGAGAGAAACAACAGCTAACTCATACATTAACCAGTGTTAATTAGTGTAGCCAATTATACTGTACATGCAACACACCTTATCAGACCCTTATTTCTTTGCTTCAGGCCTTTTCTGAATGTCTGTGCTGTTTCTTATCTCATTGTTACTGTTCTTTGAGTATTTTTTATATGCATTGGCATTTGTTTAGCACCAAAATGTCACTATTCTACACCACTTATGTTGAAAAAGCCATTACATTTTAAAAGGCCTACAGTGCAGTATATTACTGATACATTTATTTATGGTCTTAGCTAACATTAGAATATTTGTTTCTTTATGTTACCTGTACTATACAGTGTCTTATGGTATTCTACATAAGTGATTATATTGAATACAGTGCTGTGCAAAAGTATAAGGCCATTAGATGTGTTGTTTTGTCAATGCTATAATGACCATGTATAATTATTTAACAGTCTATGAATTAGAATACAATCACAAGAAATGTGTATTTAGTATTAAGAAACATAAGAAAACAACTTCTATAGACTAAAATGGCTATGGAACCTTAATTAATAATATTTAATAATTAATGTTACATTTTGTGCACATATTTCCTGTATTTTCTGTTTGTATGATGGTGGCGGCCAAAGACATTTTTGCACAGTACTCTATATGTATATAATCACTTGTTTATCACAGTAACCAAAGATGTGGGAATCATGATCTGATGATGTCTATTACCTCTTTCAAATGAAGGCGCTCATAGCTGGATCACTAAACCCACAGTTAACACAGTCAGTCGATAATCGATAATCTTTGTGACACCGATTATCAAGGATTGTCAATGTTGGGCACAGTGAAGCCAGGTGAGTTTATGAGGACCAGGTGAAACTGAAGCGGTTTTGTCACACAGGTCCCACATCTACATTGGTATCCAAGAGAAATCTGTATAGGGATGTTATATGGCATATAATATTTGCAGTCTGCAGCAATGCCTGCACCGCTATGCAAAACCTCCTCTATCATAGTTAGGACTGATCTGTAATAATGTGGACTAAATGTAGTGGGTCATTTGTCTTTATATAGGTCTAATTTCAATGCTGTGTCTTATATTCTGATTTAAACAAATAAGAAAAAATGAGATTACAGTCTAGTTTATTCTTCATGCTGTCGTCGAATAAGGTCGTACATTTCACGTGTTTCTGTTAATGTAGCAGGTTCAAACTTTGGTTATATACACGCGAGTTAAGTGCAGTGGCCGATGTAAAATTCACAGTGTAATTTCACAACAAATTGGCTATAACAGGTCTTTTATTTCAATGTTCTACTTGAAAGAACAGACTCTGCATTTACACTTTGTCACTCCGGCAACGCACAACTTTACAGCCTGTAGTTAATCTCCAAAAAAAAAAAAAAGTATGAATATGTACAGACGGTCTATTGAAAAAAAGAAATCTTTTGAATGTTTTAAAAAAAACAAAAAACATATGAATTAGTGATCACAGTCAAGGATCTAAAAAAATCAAAGCACCAGTACTATGCACCTGAATTTTTGATTTATAGTAAGAACGTTAAATTTATCACAATTGTTTGAAACCTCAAAAATATACACAGCTGTTTTCTACATTATACACACAGTGCTCACTTTACACCTATACAGTTCACTGAATGTACAGTACATATTTCATAAGTTAATCACACTGCATCCTTTTCCACACAGTATATTAAAACTATATATAGTTCACCTCTATTCACACTATATGAGCACACTGCGTATTGATACAACTAAGCTTGACCTCATTTGATTTAATTTAAGAAACCAAACAAAGACTGATCTTTTTGTATATCTTCTTGTGCCCCTGAGCGTTGATAGCCTCTTAATCTACAGTGGAGTCACCCAGTACCCCTTAAAGCATAAAGGATCAAGCAGCTCCAGGAAAGGTTATTAGTGAAATGTCTAAACCTAATAGCCATGAAGAGGCAGTCATTACAATGGCTCTTCATGTATGTGAAGCTATTACTGTTAACACAGACCACTGACTATTAACCTGTCTCTTCTGATTAAATGCAGCTACGTGAGAAAGACGTAGAAAAGAGGAGATTGGAGCGTAAATGGTTTGGGCGGGACAAGCGTAGGAGAAACGACGTATAGTAGAAGGAATTGTGGAATTAATGCCAATCAGATTGTATGCTGTTGTTTTAGCTATCTTAACTAAGACTAAGGTGGAAAACCATTTTGAAGCAGTTTATTGTGTTGTGGTCATTAGAGAAAAGATGGATCATTTTATGGGTCATAGCCGGTGTTAAAATGGGCAAAGAACAGGTTAAATATGATGTGCTTCACTGGTCTTAGCAATTCTCCTTCAGTCACCTTTCCATTTCAACTTTTTTTTATTGTGTTTCAACATTTTCCCTATTGCAACATGTTGTTAGATGCAGGTTCAAGATGACTTTTTGACCTAAATGTGAGTGGGCGAAATGAGAGGTGAATTTATCACTGTTCAAAGTTGCAATCACAGGTCAGTCTGTGCAGAGGACCTATAGAATTTCACTTAAACACATTTCAGTTTAAATAGGAGACCTTAAATCTTTTGCAGGAGGTTTGCTCTGCCTTTCACAGACAACATATAGAGGAAGAGATTCTCCAAACAGCTGAATAGATACATAAATCCTCCTCAGCACACTTCCTCTCCTGTCATAACTACTGATGCTCCATCAATATGTTATGTTATATAGACATACGCTATATAATGAGCTATATTACTAGTCTGCTAATTGCTAATGTGTGAAACTGAGTGTGGCATTTTTACACTAAATGGTGTCTTTCAAATATGACATTACACCTATAATTAATAAGAATTAAGATGGTTTGAAGAGTAAACTATAATACTACTGTAAATATACTATGTTTATACTCTAAAGAGGTCTTTTGAATACAGCTGTTGTTGAGACAGCATGCAATTATCAGTTTTCAATTGAATTTCACTTCATTTCCTTGTATAACACTTGAACATAAGTGAGGCATAATAGTTTTTAAAAAATAGATATTGCAGGATAGTAAGTTGGACTTTCAAGACAACATGGAAAATTCACTTATAGAGCTTAATGGAGCTTTCTCTAAACTCACCATCAGCAAGAAATACAAAATGTTTGAAGTTAGACAGCTTAAAGATGATGGATCAACAGATGGAAGTTACCTGAGAAGAGCTTAAAGTAACTGGGAAAATAACCAAAAACCATTGTCGAAATTTGTGTTCAATCAGTGGAGAAGACTCCTCAGCTTTATGGGCTCTGCAGAAGTGCCACAGGTGCTGAAAAGTAATGAGTGAAGTTCTAACACACACACACACACACACACACACACACACACACACACACACACACACACACACACANTCAGGAAGCTGTAACTCTAGTACACAGGTGGCAAATGTTTCAAGCAGAAATAAAGATTCTTGCCCACCATCACAAGAACCTGAGGTTAATCTCCAGCAAAGACTCCTCTGGTGCATGGGAACTGCACAAAGCACCACAGGGACCAGAATTCTTGCTCACTTCTGCAAAAAGCCAAGATTTAAAACCTGGATTTGACAAGTTCTAAGCAGCCGTACCCCTCCTGCACAGCTTATGTGTGAATCACGCAGGAACATCAGTGTCCACCGCTGCAGAAATCCAGGGTCAATCTCTAGTAAAGATTCTTCTTCAGTATGGGCACTGCATAAGCACTACAGGGACCTAATTCTTACCTGTTTCCGCAAAAATCTCCAATTGAATTTACAATGGAGATGAAAAATCCATGGCCAAAGTTGCCAATAGAGGTAGAAAGTACAAACTCAAGTGGAACAGTCCCAGGTAATATCCAGGCAGTGTTACCTCTGCTGTACAACATCTGGTTCATGGGTGGTACACAAATGCCTTTCCTGTAAACCACTGTAGAATTCAAAGTTCAGTTGTTGATAATGATAACAAAGATTGTGCACAAAGTGGTACTAAAACAAGTTACCTTTGCATTTCTATCAGCTCAAATCAGTTTGGCCATTCTTCTCAGACTCACCACACACTTGATATTTTCTTGTTTTCTGATCATTTTCTGTAAACCCTAAGAGATAGTTGCACATGAAAATCCAAGTAGATCAAAAAACGCCTGAGATACTCAAACCTCAAGCCTGTCTAGCACCAACACCCATTCTACATTTAAAGTCGCTTAAATCACCTTTCGTCCCCCTTCTAACACTCGGTTTGGATCTCAGTAGATCGTTTTGAGCTGATGCCATATAATCACTTGATTAGATGTTTGAGTTAACAAGCAGTTGAACAGGTGTACCTAATAAAAATGTCTAGTAAATATATACCCACCAAATACTGTAGTGGGAACACCTGTTTAATCTAATGCAATCCAATACAAAAGCTCATATATTTTCACATTTTCTAGATGTTGTCAGAAAGGTGATAATTCTGCCTTATGTTTGAGATGATTTATGCTATGGAATGTAATCATGTAATAATTACACACACACACACACACACACACACACACACACACACACACACACACACACACACACACACACACACACACACACACTGTACAGGACATGGCATTCCATTTATAATTATATGTGTTTCTCCCTGATTCAGACTGATTGTGTGAGAACCTTGGCTCATTTTCCCTTCTACTTCCAAGCACTGGCAGCAGCAGTGTGTGTTGCTTGTGCAATGTTTCTGTTTGTTTGTTGGGTCTGGTAGTCCTAGTTATATGGCTTAATTTCTGTTAGGGTCCCGGTCAGGGTTAGGGTTAGTTTTTTATGTGAATTTAGGTTAGAGGCATGAACCCTTTTTGTGGGCTGTTTTGGGTGTCTTCATTTTTTTCTTTGTGACCAATCCATCACTTTGGGTTGGAAATTGTTTGTTTACTTCATTGATAAATTGGTTGATTAGTTTCGGCAATCCTTATTCTCTTTATTATGCTCGGCGCTCTTTGTAATGAGCTATTTCAGAGGGTCGTAACACTGACAATGTCAACATAAACTTAAAATTGATATGCATTGCAAAAGTAAAATTTATGGCTGTGTGTGTGTGTGTGTGCATATCCAAAAAGAAATCATCAGAATTTTATCACTGTTTGTCATTATCACTCTTCTATCTTCGACGAGCGCATAAATATCAAACCAGATAAATTGATTTCTTGTCTCACAGCATCATTTGTCTGCTCTACTATTTACATTTTACATAGCATGCACAATTTAAGGTCACCATTATCGAATTAAAATGTGCTTCAGACATGCAGCAAACAAAACATATTAAAACTTTAATCCACCAAGCCAGAATTATTATAATAGATGCACTATTTGACAGATAAGTCTTTTTTTCATGCCTTTTCTTTAATCTGCACAAAGCAAAAAAAAAAAAAAAAAAGTAGAACCATCACAAGGAATTGAAAAATAATCACAGAACCTCTGCACTTGTGTGAACTTATCGATAATAATTAGTTAGCAGTTTTTTTAATTTTTTTAATGCGAATCAACAGATATGGAAAAAGTGTCACCCAGAGCGTCAATTTTGTATTAACAATGTAAGTAGATGTGTGGCTGCAATGAGCAACATGTGATAGAGATTATTCAGGGTAATTTAATTAACATAAAAATGTGTTATTATAAAAAGCTATTGGTAGATTACCAGGTTCATGACACAATACAATGATTAAAACCAGAAACTCTTTTGTCAACAGTTTTTGCATGTAAAAACAGTTCAGTCTAACTCAATTAGACTTTTATAATTTCAGAAATACAAAAAATATGAAATGTGGAACTACAGTGGCATGAATTATTGCGATGCCC
>JANJYP010208122.1:0-12350 GCA_024605115.1 Rastrelliger brachysoma
TTTTTGACAATGTCTACAGTGGAATATCCTGATGGATGATACTATTGGGGGTTGGGAGGATTTCTCACCCATTCAACGCTAAAAGTCACACTAAGCCCTCTGAGGAATTAAAAAAAGTATCTATCCTATTTGTTTTAGGAAGAAGGTTTTAAGTGATCAGTTAATAAATAAATAATGTGCCTGGAGAGGTGGGGGCATGGTATCACGATGTTGGTCTCCAATCATGATGTCAGTCATCAATCAAAGCCACTGGATTTGCCATGTGTTGGTGATGAATTTCAATGACACTATCCATTTTTATTATCCATGTCTCAGTTTCTCAATTTAAACTTTGACTCACATACCAAACTCTTTTTTGATAGCAATAATAAAAAGTAACAATGTTTGGCTATTTTATTTATAAAATCAGAAACCTTTCATTCAATTTAAACTCTTTGCATTTATCATTATTCTATAGCACACAAATTACTAGAAAGCATAAAGTACTCTGCTGAAATTAGACTCAATATATTGATAAATGTATTAAAAAAGTATATTTGGCAGCACACAGAAGTGCATTTGTTCACAGTCAAATATACGTATGTTTGTATTTTAGACTTTATTTGCTTTAATAGTCCATTTATAAATGTAACTGTGGCTAATGGAATATTTGGAATTTGCAACTTCTCCAAACGGGCACTGACCACATTCAAACAAATAATAAAATTAACCTATAGTAACACTGAACTCCAGTTTTTACTTGCTTTGACCCAGTTGTCCACTTGGTTATATTTCAGCTGGTGTCTGTATAATTGACATAATTTTTTATACAAATGTGATCATTGTATACAAATCATAGATTGAGACTTTAATGTTAAAAGGAACATTAGATTGTTAGTATGGGTGAGGAAAAACCCTCAAAACTATACACCATAGGCACAATTTACAAAGATTTCAATTTAGATTGGGAAATTAGTAGTTTAAAAATATATGCAACAACATATTATGAACAATACCATCAAAAATATTCTGTTCGTTTTACTTTTAAAACGTCTGTCACATATTTGGAAATATTACATTGTGTCAAATAGCAACTAAATATTTGCATATAATGAGGTACAGTAAACAGTAAGATAGTTGGAGTGATACTGACAAGAAGTTATTTTTGATGTTTTGGACATCAGTAGATTAGCAAATTACTGGAAATACTTCATGAGAAATGTCATATAATAATATAATGTAATTTAATATAAAACACAGCTTACAATGCTTTAAAGTTACACGTTGGTCGCATTTGTCACTGTATGGTAAATCTCTGCACATTATAAATGTCATAACACTCTTACACTTGCTCTGCATCTTTTTCCACCCCCACTTTTCTTTCACTCTCCATCCTCCACAGGTAGTCCACCTCCCAGCCAGCTGGACATCTGTTGTCTAGCAACTCCTGCACCAATCAGAGCGTCAGGCCTCTCCTCTCCTCTGCAGTGGAACCAGCCTTGCATGCAAATGGCTGACACTGAGAGTTCACACACAACTATCAAACTCTACAGAACTACAGTTCTGTACTGCAACAGTTATTGTGAATGCCAAGTTAGATATTCACTGTACAAGCCCAAAAGAAAAGGAGAGTATAAATTAAAATAAACACCAAAACCTTGAGATGCTCACTGTTTAAACAGTTTCTTGTGTGTGACATTAAAATAGTAATTTGTCATTGTCACTCTTTGTAGTCACAGGACATGACATTTGAGAAGCAAAGATACTACAGCTGTTGTGGAAAACATGAGATTGCTAACTTTGGAAAAACTCTAAATGTGATAATGTGTTAGTATTAGATCTATGCTGGTGTGTTTTGAATTTTTGCTTGAAAGAACTTCAGTGGACAAGACTACCACATTTTATGCCTTATACTGAACAAACTAATGCTGCAGTTGAGTACAAAATCCGCCTGACATTGAGGTCAGTCTATGGTCTCAGACTGACCACCATGAGTTATGTCTAGTTGATAAAAATGCTTTACAATACTGTATCTGTGTGGGTGGGTGTGTAAGCTTGAGCCTTACCATCACAGACACTAGAGAGAGTTGTCTGAGAATTTTTTTGCTTGTGTCGTTAAAAGTGACAGCAGCATTTCTACATAACGTGTCAGTGTAATTGTGCAGACAAATGTAAAGCTACCCCAGCCATGTTATCATTCAGGATGGGCTGAACCTGTCTCTCCTGATCTGAGCTGCCTCCAAGTGTCTGTGTGTATGTATGTTACTCTGTTTACTATTAATATATTCAGTAAGACCATGATAGTTTGTGATTAAGACAACACTTCCAATATAACCCATTTCCTTATGTTGTAAATATAATCCTTCTTTAAGCCAAAGGTTGCCTTGTGTTAGACATATTGGTTTATAAATTGTAAATCTGCTACTGTGAAAAAACTGGAAATAAAAAAAAAACTTGATGGACTAGCTCCCTCCATCTATGCCAAAAAAAAAATACAACAATATTTCTTTGTCATGAAATGATCCAACAGATCTTGATGAAATATTGTATAGTGCAGCAGACACAAGAGGCTTTAAATTATGGTGCCATGAATACAATTAAATGTGGAAAGAACAGGCTTTTGTACAGGGACAGCGTCAGCTGCTTTGCTGCCTGCTGGACACTGACCTCTTGCATTTGTCACATCATAAACCATTGCATCTAAAATATATTTCTACATATCAGCTATAAAAGCTATATAATAAGTTACATAAGTATCATCTTTCCATATATGTTGCCTCTGTACTATCCAGATTAGGATTTAAAGTTAGTTAGTTAACACATACTGACATGTGTCTATTACCTGCATTATTGTGTTTATTACCTGGAGATCAGATCCACATTCTTGCAATATGTCATAATGACCATGAGCAGCTGGATTATGCAGTGAAAGAGCAGTCAAAAGTTGATGGTACAGTGCACCAGTGCATATATTATTATTTACCAAAATCAAAATAACAAAACAAATACAGCAGTACAAGCATGGCAGCATTACTGATAGGAGACCTGACCAGCAACAAGGACAAATGGAAACTGGTGCTTTTTATGCCCTATCACTGGTCTACCTGATTGGGCACTTCCACACACATGTTATTTCACAAAATATATCTTCTAATGGCTAATCACCACAGACAATATAACCAGCTTGACATTAATATAATACTTTGTCATTACTGCTGTACTGCTATTTACACCCCCAAAAGAAACACAAACCTAAAACCACAAATATATACGCCAACTACTAAATCCGCCCTCTACCTATCTTCTCAATTAGCCTCTCCTAAACCTTTAAATTGGTGTCCGTACGCCTAGGGCTTCCTTTGGCCAAACACCCTGGAGACACAGGAAGGATAGGTAAGAATAAATCAATTCACACATATACAGCGACTTTAATGTAACCCTTTCTCCCTTTAAGGCACATTTATGTTGTCTTATGAACAAACTCAACAGCACTTAATTTTAACTGTTGTCAATCAATTATTAACACTGGAGATACACACACAGTAATGCCTAATCTAACTTCCTGTCTCCTTCAGGTAAAGCAGATTCCATCAGACAAAACAACCACTATGACAATTATTTAAAAATGTTCAATTTCAATAAAATTAATGTGCAAATATGCCCTGTGCAAATACTGCCAATAAAGTGCAACTATCGCAATAAAAGTACCATGTGCCATTATTAAAGTGCTTAATCAAATTGTTTAAAAGTGCACAGACCCAGTTGTGATATATCTACAAGGCCAAAGCCATCAGTCCATAGTAACAAAATGCTTTTTGTTATGCAATACTAGAATTAAACAGCTTGACTGCATCTCTGATGTTTTTATTCACATGATATTGTTGAAGGTCTCAAAATTACCTAATATTTCGCCAATATATCCTTTTTTCGAGAACTCTTTATTTATCTTTTTAATAAACATTTATTTATTCATGGAAGTTTCCTGGAATTAACTAACTGCCTCAAGCACTAACTGGAAGAGTAAGTCACCCCAACTTCACTTCTTAGTGAATCATAACTGTCACATTAATAACTGGGTCTGTTTTCTGAGTTTTGAAATAAGTTTCTAACTAGTCTTGATTTACAACAAAAAAATGAATTTTGATTTTTGAAGAAGAAAATGTAGGCCCACTGATAAGAGGTCATTTCTGCAAAAAAAAAAAAACCAAAACAAAACAAAAAAAACAACCTAAAATTATTGCAGTATATGGTAAATGGTACAGTTTTATATATTTTCCTTGTTTTCAACAAATTTGACAATAAAAAGGTTACTTACAATGTGGTACAGATTCAAGAGGTTATATAATGTACAACAGATGGAAAAATGATCACTGATGTTAGTCTTTGGAACTGTTTCTAAACTAACTACCAAGGAACATGTCATCTTTTTTTGTATTTTGGCTATCCTTATTTATTCACCTTGCAGTCAGGAAGGTAGCTCCAAAGAAAAATATTGTAGCATTATTTTCCTGTTTGCTTATAGTAACCTTACACTTTAATAGGTGATTTTGACACAGTTGGTGTCAAATTTGCCTTAACTCTGCAAATTGATGTCATCACAAGACGAATTCCAAAATTTGCAATGTTGACCTCAAAGATGAAACAAAGTCTAGTAATAAAAATATATCAATTTATTATTTGTTATTTGTTATTTTTTGTGTGTGTTTTGTTTGTTTTTGCTTCAGATATTGGCATCAAATATTAATGGAATTTAATTGTTACCAGTTGTTATTTGGCGTGATTTTACACAGTATACTACTCTATGGAGAAACATACATGATTATGTACCTTGGCCAAGCCAAGACATGTAGACCTGCAATGTCTTTACCATCAACTCTGTTGGTAAATGGTATGTTAATTAACTGGCTAGTAATGTCAGTGTGACCTGTGTGCTACAGACCAACTTTACACAGACTGAAGTCCAAACTCTAATGCACACACAAATCCATTCACCTCACCTCACCTCACAACACAACAGGGTTCTCTACTCAAATTTAATTAAGTTTTAATTAAAATTATGTAGTGGGGTGGATGTAACATCCTCTGTGGCCAACAGCTAAGCAGTCCTCCTCTATACTGTGCCTTGCTACTCCCGCAGAACTCGGGGTCTAATGAAACCGTCCAGGATGTTGAGACACCGTCACCCTCTGCTGCTTCTCAACAGCGGAAGAATTATGATACTGATAACTCCCTTGCTTTCTTCATAGAGGAGAAACACAAGGTGGCTGGTGTCAGAGATAAAACTGCCCTCAGGGTATTGATGGGAGTCTCATAATGCATGGTAATGTCTTCCTTATCTTATCCAGTGTAATTCAGGCATACACACATCAGAATAATATGTAATAAAAGGTTTAATCTGAGAAAGGTGGTGTCCAGACATCCTAGCAAGGACACACTTACCAATAGTAAAAAAACAGACACAAATGAAAATTCACATTTATACTCACAAATACAGATTCAAAAGCAGCAGTCCTACTGTATGCTCTTTATACTAATTATGATGATTATGTCAATGACTTGAGGGTTCTGTGCAGTTACCAACAAACAGTACACATATTCACTGTATAAAAAAAGTCTTGAATATCATTTCTACTATTTATACAGGCAACAGCAATTGAAAAAGGTCATGGATCACTAACCAAGTATCTTCCTGTTACCACAGGTGCTTGAATTAGCAAACAGTCTTTCTATTAAAGACAGAAAATACACAGCTTAAAAACGCTGTCTGTTTGAGAGCACTGCATGCACATTAAAGTGTGTAAACTTTGAACAGCATAAACATGTGAATCAATTGGTAAAACATACCATTGTTGCTCTTCTATAAAAGGAAAATTTCTTTTTTTTCCTACACCTATTTGGGTACATTGTTCTTGCATCCACTCAGAATGCCTTCCAGTGAAAGTGCTTGAATTTTTCATCAGCCTTTTTTTTAATCGCGCTTGAGACAAAAAGGTTAAAAATACATAAAATGGTCTGTTACGAGTTCTCACTGCGTGGCTCCTGCAAGCGCACCTCCAGACAGGCTCTGGTATAGTGACTGTTTTTGTGTTCTTTTATGGACCATTTCCTCTCGAGCACCAGTGAGTGGATTTTGGTGGATATTATAAATAATATTTTTTAATACTAAGGTTAACCAAGAAGCAAGAAAATGATTTTTAACAGTAATTTAAAAGATGAGAAAGTTGGCAGCCCTGACCTTCTCATGCCAGTCATAACAAAGTCTGGGAGCTCTGACTACAAAAACTCCATATGGACGTTGGAATAACAGGAAGCGACACATCCAGTGGTGTCAGGGAGCGGAAAGGGACATAGGCCAATAAGAAACCTGATGTCTCAGGGCTTTGTAAGTAATCAATAAAATCTTAACATGTATTCTAAAAGCAACAGGTAGCCAGTGAAGGGAAGCCAGGATCAGTTAGAAAAAGTTTTGGATGAGCTGAAGGTAGGAGATGATTTTTTTACTGATGTCAGAGAGTAGTATTCCAACAGTTTCAATTTTTTCGGAAGAAAGGAATGGCATAATCTATTTAAATATGTCTAATATGAAAACAGGATTGAACCACTGAATTAATAAGTTTAATTAGGGTGAGGTTTTGATTTTTTTTTTAATGACACCTGCATTGTTGAGTTTTTGAATATTGTGACCTATGATTAGTCGCTGTCTTATCAGCATTTAGCTGCAGGAAACTTTGTACAAATCCATGTGTAGATCTTATTTGCAAAATATGGGGCGAGGTTATATTAAAATTATGTATAAAAATATTAAAAACACTGTTTAGAAATTGTAAATGAAGAAATGAAGAATATATAGTGAGAGTTTAATTTTAAATTTAAAATAAATTAAAAGTTATGCATTTGATAAAAATAGACATCAATTCCCTGGTTCCCTGGTATCTGTCTAAATGGCTGATGAAACAAAAACATGATGCAGTACAGATGATTTTAGAGCTACCACAATTAGTCAACTTTGTCAATGACGAAAAATAGTCAATGGCAATTTTTTTAGTCAATTTGTCGGCCGCCTGTTTATTTTTGGTCTCCAGTCTCAAATGGCTCCTCTGAGTTCAGGTGGTTTCCCTTCACACCACTCGTTTTTACTATACGCACCGGACAACCCTCTCTCCTCCACATCTAAGCATATCGCTTGGATCAGGGGTGCTGGTGCACTGGTGCTGGCTGCTGTTGGCTTTGCTCCTGCTGCTGAACATTTGAGGGTTTTTTTCTCCTTGCTTTCTCAGCCTCACCTTTTTCTTTGTATTTTTTTTAAAACCAGTGTTATCCATCTTTACTGCTACTACTACCTTCTTGTTATCTTCTTCTGCTTAGGGCGGATGGCATCCAGCTTAAAGGTGCATTGCTGCCACCTACTGCTACCGGACTGTAGTGTGAAACAGTAGATTAGCAGAGGGAAACAGATGATGAATGCGTGGCACAAGTAGGCTACTAAAGACTGTGGCCCGCAGGCAGCCCTCATCGCCTTGCATGGCTGGCGGCTGTCCTGGGGTACCAGCCATTCTGTGATTCTTCAGAACACACAGATGCCTAGTCCACCCCTGTTCACAACTATACGCAGCTAACACCGGTCAACCATCCTCTGGAGCAGAAAGAAGAGCCTCACACTCCTCTCCCTGCTCTCTCGTTCTCTTCGTCATTTGCCTCTCTGTCACTTTTTCAATTTTCATTTTTTTCTGAGCAGCGGTGTGCAAAGCATCTTGGGATATATGACGTCGCTGAGGATAGTAGCGATGAATCCTCAAAAAATGCTCACAACGAGGGAAAACAAGGACAAATTTGAGGATGGGTGTTGTGATGTAACTAGCTTCAAAATGCACACGCAAGAGGATGCAGAATTGAGACACAATAGGCTTGTTCAACTTGATGCTGTGCTGTGCAGATCTAGCTGGAAGTGACGTATACTGGTTAAAAATCTAGTTCGACTTCCATCGGCACCTGTCGGTGCTGCAGACCTTCTACGTAAGATCCCCCTGTCACATGACAGCAAAACATGACATCGTGGGTTCAAGGCATCTGCAGCCAAATCCTGCAGATGCTCTCCCCTGGCTGCAGCAAAATGGCTACACCTCTAATTGGTTCTCAGTTTGGGATGATGCGTTTGACATGTGCTATGGTTAAATTTTACTTGTTAATTAATTGAGGCAGTTAACAGAATGATAACTGGAACTCCTTTTCTACTCATATATTCAATGCATTAGGTGGAATACAGTGTTTATTGAAATGTAACTATAAAGTTAAAGCCTCCCATCAAACTTTCACAAATAAGCTCTGCTGACCTTGAAACTAGCTACACACAACACAACTTCTCACTAACCAGCTACTATAAGAATTATTATGAATTAGTGCACACATTCTTTATAAAATAAATAAATACATAAATCACTGTTGTATAAGGATTGGATAGAGCAAATTTTGTTTGAATAACAAAGTGAAAGAGGTCCCATTTAAAGCACTACATCATGCAAAGAAAACACTTGAAAGATTTAAAATATTTTGTGGACTTGAAGATGAAAACATAGCCCATTTATTCTATCAGTGTACTTACAGTTTAGTTTGTATCATTATTTGGGCTGGAAATGCCTCAGACTGCTTGTTCCATGCCATCCTAGTGTCATATGAAAAGCCTGGTGGTGCTTGTCTTATTAAAATTCAGTATGTAAATTAGCTTTGCTCTGATTGGATCGCTGCTCTTATGAATATTTGGTATGTAAGTCAGTTTTACCCTGATTGGATAAGAGCTACAGGCATTAACCCAGCTGTCAAGAAGTTTTTTTCCCCCCTTCTGTTACTGTTCAACAATACAATGTCAGAACTTTTGCCCTACATTTATGAATCTGAATCTGAAGAGCACAAACCACTACCAACTCATTTGAACACGGGCGTCGCAAAATGGTAATATTAGCTCACTTAGCTAAATAGTAGCAGCAGCCCCGGAGCAGACTAGTGGGTTAGACGACTTGTTTGAATGTTTTAAAAACCAACCCATAAACATATATATTCATGTCATACTCCATTATAAAGCGTAGATTGCACTGATTCATCCAAGACTACACACATCATATGATTGTTTACAGTCGTAATTATATTACTGGTTAGCTCCGCTAGCTCCCCAGCTAGTGCCTACATACCTTCAAGACTTCCCTTTATCCACAATGACTTTTGTAGAGCAACCCAAATATTCATGCTTGTGAAATATTAAAATCCGTTTCCTTCTAACCGAAATACTTTCCACAATATGTCCATGTATTTAGTCCAACACACAAGGATCAAAACTCTGCTACGGAAGTGCTCTGGCTGAGCTCAGTTGTCGGTCTGCCATTTTCACATCTGTAGATCATCAACTGCCCTAACAACCAAGCTCCACCAAGGTGGGCATGACTATAAATAATGAGTGCCACTTCTACATCACACCAACAGGGATTTCAGATCAAGTCATTTTCTGCGCCTCTTGTCTATCATTGTGCAGCTTTCAAACTTACCATACTTAAAAAAAAACACATACTGACCTATCTTATTTTGAAAAAAAAACAAACAGAAAAACTGTTTTTTAATGGCATGGGACCTTTAAGTTCACTTACTGTACTAAAAAGCCATTCAAAAAATGTCACAGATTTCATACTGCCAGACATGCTGCTTTACAGCACGTTATGAGTCACTTCGGCATTTCTGCAACTGGACTTATTTTTTCTCATGAAGAAATTAAAAAGTGGTTTGATTTGCTTTTCATATTTATAATAATAAAAGATCAAATCACCAGATATAGAAACAAAATATAGAATACATATGATACTCACTAATCTGTTTAATTTAATAATGCTTAATATACAGTGTTAAGAATAAATTGAATGAATACATTAATAACTAATAATTTTAGTTATTAATGTAACTAAAATTATTAATTAATGTAATTTTTCTACTATAAAAAGCAACCTTCAAATTGAAATGGAGGATGTATGATCGGTATCGGCAATACTGATTTCAGAAATCGATTAACGGTGATTAGGTCCAAAACCCTGATTGCACCCCTAGATGATACTCAACATCCCACATTTATGTAGCTCTAAAAAACAATACAACGCATGTGAAGCTTAGCAAAAGTTTTGTCAAGAAGACTCTAATGCAATTGGCATCCATGGGTTAATTTTCCAACCTTTCTCTCACACGTGTATTTATTTTCTAGCTGTCAAAGTCCAGGAATATAAGAATAAGCTGTAAAAAAAAAAATATGGATGTAGCACCTGTGATGCCACCCATTGGTTTGTGCAGTCTGATTTGAAGCTCATCCTACGGGCAAGTGGAGAGTGCCAACCTTGGTTTTTGCAGGTGTGTACTTTCCATATTTGGAGCAACGGGAGATCCTGCCCTAGCCCAGTTGATGCCTAGCAAAGAGCTGACTGGTCTCTGACTCTCTGAGCCATGTCACAACGTAATCATGCCCCCAAATTTTAAGCCTTAATAACATGAATACAGTTGTGGTACAAAAAAATTCAACTCCCCCAGAGTGCTCACGGAGGAGGAAACTATCAGTAGAAAAATAAAAAGCACTAGGCTGTAAGTTTTTTAAAGCTGTAAAGTCAGTCATTTTAACATGGGAGTGAATGGAGAATTGCTCACTTCTGGTCCCAGCACCTAGCGGCAGCCGAGGAACTACAGCATCCAATAGGAAACTGCCACACCTCATAATTAGCCAATCATCACGTCGCGGTCTTTTTAAATATACCTCTCTCTCTCTCTCTCTGCTTCAGTCTTTCTGTTTCATGCATCTCACAACCTCCCCATATCCAACCATTCACCATAGGATCTGTAATCCATTCCATTTTGTCATCTCTCAGAAATCACCTCCACCAGTGTCTGGTCTTCATGGGGGATCTATTTCTGCTGCCGATGATTTTCTTAATTCACTTGTATCTCCTGAATGAAATGGCTGACTGAACAAGTAACTATGTAGCACACAGACTGGAGTGACAACATACTGCCAGGGAGCCAAAGAAGTGTTGAAGGAAGAGGAAAAGGAGGGAGGACAGTGTGGGAGAGATTGTTAGGGGGAAAGGGTAAATCAAACAGACTGAAAAAGACAGAGGTTAAAAAGGACATACAATAGGCAAGAGAAAAGAGAGAGACAAGGGGAAGTAAAAGATAGGAGTTGGACTATTCTTTAATTAAAAATGCCCTAGCTTTCTGCAGAGTCCATTACCCTTGTTAAGTCATACTGTAAGTTATTTCCAGGCTGAACTGTCAATCATTTTTATATTGAAATCCTGACACTTTCAAAGAGCAAGAGCTGCAGTTTTGGACATAGCTTACATTTTTAACAAAAATCTAAAACATCAAAGTTTTATCCAAATTTTTCCAACTGAAATTGCATGTCTATTTATTATATTATTATATACAACGACGGTTTTGTAATAAAATACCTTTATCATTTTAATGTTTGAAAATGTAGATTGAACCATGTCTTCATAATGTAGGACTACAAATAGACCCACAGTCTATCTCACTAAACAACATAGCATAATTTTCAGACAGGTGCTGCAGTTAGTTAATTATCAAGCATAATTACTGTAGTACAGTAGTTAGTCAATGAACTATTGGGTATAAGCAACTATGAAGGCAGTCAAATTATTCAAAGCTTTCAAATGTGGAAATATGTTGCTTTTCTTGGCAATAAATAACTGATGATTCTGGACTGCAATATGCTATGAAGAACAAAGAAAGCCAGAGACTAAAAAAAGAATGTAATTTCAGAATTAAACAAAATACCTTTTTCAGAGAACAAAATGGGTTAACAACAAGCTGTTCTGCAGCAATTGAGGTTCAGCAAGCCTTGAATGTTGGTGCTACCACTTCCTACAGGATACAATTTCAGGATCAGCTTCATGTGTTTTCATCCCACCACGATACAAGTTGGCAAAACAGGTGAGCGTCAAATGAAACCAAAAAGCTATCTATTGTCAATAAATTGAATATTTTCAACACTGCTTGTACATGTTTGTGCAACAGAAAGAGATAGCAACACCAACAGCGAGAGAATGACCAACATTTATTTTTAGCCTTCAAGCACTCAGTGAGTCATGTGATCACCCCTTCTTCCCACTGATCCCTCCTTTTCCTTTTCACCTGTTTCTCTGACTCTCACACACAATCTTTCTCTATATTGCCCCCCCTCTCTCCTCTCTTTCAGAGGAAGTGAAACAGAGTCACAGTGATGCTGAAGAAACACAAGGATGAAAAGAATAAGAAATAGAAGTAAAAGCAGTAGAGATGACGAATCTTTATCTTGCCTAATTAAGGAAAAGTGCCGGAGGAATGATATACAA
>JANJYP010208150.1:0-17250 GCA_024605115.1 Rastrelliger brachysoma
ACACACACACACACACACACACACACACACACACAGACGGCCAGAGCAAAAAACAAGACAAGAGGTAAAGCTCAGTGAACATTCCCACAGGCTCATCTCTTATTTCTAAAACAAAAGCAGATAATACTTTTGATCACCATCTGTTTTTTTTACTTTTGAGGGAGGGAGATGAGGGGGTGTGGTCCAGAGGTGATATATGTCAGCGTGACTGCAGGATGTGTCAGGAGCGTCTGCAATGGATGTCATACAGATGCTGACATTTCCCTGTTGCCGTGCCCCATGTGGTTTCACGATCCAGGCTCTCCAGGCTGTTTATTCCTCATTAAATCATAATCCTACCTCGCACTGATCAAGCAGTTTGTTTGAATGAAACTCATTCGAAATTCAAGCTGATTAATTAGGAGGAGACTGGTTTAGGCTATATCTGTCTGTGACGCTTGTGCAGGCCTGAAAGTTTGCTGTTCACTTCACTTGTCCCTGGTGAGCAAGCAGCTTTTAATTAGGGCTCGTTCTTTCCTCCTAATGTTTTTAAAGCCGAGTATGTGTGTGTGTAGCTAGGATCTGTTAAGACATTATCTTGCTGGCACTCACCCACTTAAAAAAGTCTGGTCCAGACGAAATGCAGCTCGGTCTCATTGATGTTGAGCACATGGTTGTGAGGAAGGGAGAGAGGGAGAGAAAAGAGAAACAAGCACAAGAGGAAATGATTATAGAAATTAAAACATATTTCTTAAAACTTTCACATCCTACTGCGTTTTGTATCGTGCCACAGTTCACCTTGTGAGTAAACTTTGTTGTTATTGTCAGCAGACGCGTTCGGGTGATGATTCAATATCAGTGAGGCACAAACAAACTGGGCCCTCCTGTGCAGGCTTCTGTCTGCTGTGGTGAGTCAGCTCTGTCGCCAGCCAGCATCCATGGAGAGCAGCACAAACGTAGACTGCAGTTCATGTTGCTGCAGGAGGACAAGGAGCAGATCCAGTCTTCTAATATTACGATACACACTGTGGATCAATGTGTCATGTCACTTTAGACAACTTAGGGTTCAAGAGTCATGCATATAGATCTTTTACTCTTGTGTATGAAATCAGCCAATCACACACACACAATTGTGAGCTTTATGCATTCATGCATCTTATAGATTTCTATTTTTACAGGACACTGACAGGAGGTATCAGTGTCAGTTGCGTATGTGCGTTTCTGTCTCTTGTCTCCCTGTGGTTCATTTGCATACACTGTGAAAATTCATGTGCTGCACACAAGTGGAAAATAAAAGATCATGCCTTTGTTAAACAGTTTTCATGAATGGGAATATTAGGAGCAGGAATGCTGAAGGACATGAAACAAAGGTCCTAAACAGAAGGAAACCAAGACCTTATATTCTCAAAATGAACTTTCACTGATCCACACTTAAAAAACCTTGGAATATATTTGTATCAAAAAGTTGCCATTAAGGTCATGAGGTAGCCACAGTTGGTACTGGTGCTGCAGCATTAGCAGTGGTCAGTGCGTTTATTAGTGCAATGAGTGTTTGGTTAGTGCTTAATGGCTGCAGATGGTTACTGTGAGGTCAGCGGTCCAGATGAGGGAAGAAATAACCCAATCAGCATAAAATCACAGCTGACCAATGATCCATATTAAGGTATTTTCTCTCTCATGCATCATGAAACACTCAGACAACCTCCTCTTATAATGAAATCCTGTCATTCCTTCACAGCAGGCACATATTTTGACCTCATCAGTGACAGTTAACGACTTAGCGAACAACTTCTACTAAAAGGATTTACAACAGTCATTTGTGTCCGAAGCCCTACTGCAACTTTAAACTTCAAATCACCTGAGTTACACACATGCTGTTTTTTATCCAAATATCAAGTTTTTGGCTGCTGTGAAATGACACGTCACAGAGAGAAGAGGTGTCAAGAAGCTAACAGTGTGATTAAGTTTTCACAGATAAAAAAAAAATGACAAAAAATAGACTAATGAGAATTAATGCATCTGTCACAAGAATTTCTGATTAGATGAAGGCGCTTTGCCACTGGGTTCTGTAATTTAGCCATGTTTAATGCTCTCTTTCTCCTTGGTAATTTAAATATAAATCCAACAGGCCTCAAACTGAGCACTGACTTATATAACACATGAGTCTTTATTTCTCATTCCTGCTTATTCATGTTTACCTCTATATCTGTCTCACAGGGCACTCAGATGTGTCCATGGCAGAGAGCACCATGTCTCCAGAGGAAATCGAGGTGGAGATGGCTCGAATCCAGCGCCTGCGAGAGGTCCTGGTACGCCGGGAGTCAGAGCTACGCTTCATGTGAGTTTTCTGAATTGTCAATTTCTGTGTTCTTGTAAAACCATTCCTAATAGAGTATGACAGATCTGATCGATACAACGCTGCTGTCCTTGACTGGATAACGAGGTTTACTCTGTTGCCATGGCGCCTTTTGACAATCTGAGGATGCATTGCAAAGGCAGTCGAGTTTATTTCCATGTGATATAAGTAAGCTGCCATTTGTCCATTGATTATTCGAGTTATCTGTTTCCATTGTCTAAGCCCCCTTGCTGCCTTTATCAGAGGAGTGAGTCTCATCCCAATGGTTGTAGATAATCCCATCAAACAAACACTGTGAGAAGAACATTTTGTTTAATAATAATCTGTGAAGACATTCGGAGACAGATTACAGGACAATATTGTACATACTATGAGAGCATGTGAATTTATAAGGCATGTCTTTATCCCTTATTTCACCTTAACAGGATAAAACTATATTAAATAACTAGCAGTGAAAAACACTTTAAACAGATGTGTCTTAATAATGAGTTCAAGTCACAACAGCTTAAGTGTGAAGTGGTAACTTTAACCTGAGATATCTCTGGTTGTATCTGAACTGTATTACAGGTAATGTTGAAAATCATTGAACAGGATGGTTATACAGTATGAGTCATGCTTCAGGGATTTGATCTGCATCGCCTAATGTTTTTTTTTTTGTTTTTCCACAAACAGTTTCTCAGTTGATTTTCCAGCATCAGGATACATGTAGACATATATAGAGATATTTAACACTCACTTTAAGTCATACTATTTCAGTATGTTTCAATGAGTGCAGTTCTGTTGTTGTCGAACTGACATGACATCTTCTGTCACCATATCAGCTTCATTTTTTTTTATAATGTGAATCAAATACATAGTTTTTATTTACAGCGTGCTTTAAATGAACAATATCACGCGACATTACACAAAGCTAAACTGAAAACGTTGTTTATGTCACCTGTATTGACATAATATTAAACTGTCTCAACACTGTAATATATCTTGCTGAACAGTGTATTTTGTGGGTTATTACACCCCTAACATCTGCAGTGCGATGGCTGAGGTGTCAGGTAAAGCTGATACACATTTCAGAGCGCACTCAGTTGATAATGTTAGTTCACACACCCACTCGAAAGGCTTCATTAGGCCGCCACACTGCTTATTGCTTACGTCTCTGTTGTCAGGCTCCCTGTGACTCAAGATGGCACATAAACATACATGCATGCACGCACACACACACACACACACACACACACACACGAAGGCAGATGGAGTGTCAGAGAGCAGAAGCTGCTGGAATCCACTGATAGCACTGAGAGAGTTGAACACAAGGCACAGCGAGGGAGACCGACAGAGGGTGGGAAGGGAGGGGTCAAGGGGGAAGAAGAAAGAGGAGGGAGGTGTAAAACAGAACAACGTAGATACATGCAGAGAGACGAAGAGGAGGAGGAAGAGGAGGAGGAGGAAGGAGGCTGTGGATGAGTCATCAGGCTGATCTATCACAGGGAGAATTAAATCTGTGGTAGCTGTCACTGTTCGCAGAGAGAGAGAGAGGGAGCGAGAGAGAGAGAGAGAGAGAGAGAGAGAGAGAGAGAGAGGCGCAGGGATTTAGGGGAGGAGAGGGGAAAATGTCGAGGCTCTGAGGTTGAAACGTCAGGGCTGCAGGAGACTCAGAGAGCAGCATGGTTTGATTTGTGTGACATGTTCTCCATCTGCACCCTGCTCTAGTGTGAGAGCTTGAAGTTGTGATGTCTTAATGACAAGGGCAAGAGTCTTCTCCTTAACAGAATGAGTGTGAAAATATGACAGTATTATACTAATACTACACTACACATACATTCACCAGTTCTAGCTTCGAGAAAGTCGAGAAATGCCAAATATATGTTTGAAGCCATCTAGAAACAGTGTTGCTATTTACAATAAAATGAAATCACAAATCAATGAATAATGATTATTAGTTGTGGCCCTATGGGATTTGGCTTTTTACATTTGATCTGTTTGTATATATCAGAGGTTTTCAAAGTGGGGGGCAGGCCCGAGGAGAGCTGCAGTGAATGGAAGTGAAAAAATATGATATTATTTAGTTATCAAAAGATGATCATGCCTGATATTTTTTTTAGCCATGACTACTCTTCTTCCAGTTTCCCCTCTGTGATATAACTCAGTCTAACATCCCTACAATCAGTTCAAGGTTTTTAAAGTGGAAGCAATTAATAATATTTGTTGTTCTTTAATGTGATGGAAGCCAGTGATTCAGTTTTATTTTATTTCTCTCTAGGATGGATGACATTCAGCTCTGCAAAGACATCATGAGTTTAAAGCAGGAGCTCAGACAGATTGTTGCAGTACCAGGTACAGTTCAAACACACACACGCATGCACACACAAGCTTTTCAAGAAATAAACCTCTCAGGATTTGTCTACGCTCCAGTTTGGACTGGTCTGAAAATAATTTTTTGGCAGAAACTATTTGCAGCTCACCAGATACTCATAACCCCAGCAGGCATCCCAGTGATTTATAAGAAATGTCGCTATACTAAACTCTGCAGGATTGATCGTAAGTCTCTGGGATGTGTTAGAGTTATGAGGGGGAGATAAACACACATGCATCATCACTATGAGAGCAATATGAACTGAGTGAAGATTTCCAGGTAAAGGTGTCCAAATTAATTCCTGTAAACACTCGTTTTTTTTTTTTTTTGGTCCTTTGGATATTTATGTGTAGTGTTTGTCGGATTTTAACTCCATAGTCAGTTGCAGTGCTATACTATATGTGTCTGAAATGCAGCAAGGTGATTCACTGACGTCACATACATCACATATACACATACATTATGCATACATACAGAGGGAAAACACTCTTCCTCCCTGAGCATTTACATCATGAGTCAGTGCGTTTGAGCAGGAGAAGGCTGGGTGTTGTGTTCAAGGACTCATATGCATTGGGACAGGTGTGCACTGTCAATCACAGAGCTTTTGTTTAGTTTTGTTTGTTTTTTTTTTCAATCACCCTTTCCCCGAGATGAAACTTCAGGGGCTCACCAGAGTCATAGGATTCATTCTATGATCACCATGGTTACCTGGAAAGAGGATGGGTTACACACACACAGAAGAAGGAGAGGTCAATTTCATGGCAATCCTCCAATATTTGTTGATATATTTCAGTCTGAGCCAAAGTGGTGCATCGACCAACCGCAACTCCTGGTGCGGCTAAACACATGCACCACCTACCCTCCACTGCACTGTATTATATTGCAAAGTGTTCCTATTATTTTGTCTATGTAAAACTACTGGTCACACATGCTACACACACACACACCGTCACACAAAAGACTTGCTCTCACTCACATTCCCATGATGCCAATGGGGCCTCTTGAATGCAGTTGTCAGGGGGGTTTCAGGATGGCCCGTGACATCTCTCCAACATAATGAGAGTCACGTGACGAACAGAGCCCACCGCCTTTCTGGCTCCTCTGACACTGGGATTTATGTGCTGCAGCCAATGCGCCCCCTCAGATTGTCCTGCCCTCAGGGGGGGATACACAATGTAGCTGCATTGCTCCACTTTATTTCCACATTGGAGAAAAAGCTGATGTTTGCAGTCATTTTTCAAGCCTTTTTTCCTAGAGCCTTTTTTTTTCTTAGAGCGTATACCAACAGTGTCAGACACAGCCTAGCTCTGAAGTTGTTTGTGCATATATCCGTGTGTGTGTGTGTGTTTCCCTGTTCATGTGTGTCTTCTTCTGTACTTTTGGAGTTTTGGAAAGTAAGGCTGAGCAAAGCAGAACTCTAACTGGGAATGCAAATGAATGCCTCAAATGAGCTCTGTATCATTTGCATAATTAGGTCAGAGCCTTATTTACAATAAATTATACATGAGTGGAGAATTAAGGGTCTGTCTGTGATGTGACTCAGAGTTAAAAGCCAGCTGACTTTGGTGTGTGCGGTCAGTTTGTTCAAGTCATTTACACTTAGCGGAAAGCATGATATCTGCTTTAGTATTTTAGGTCTGCCAGCTTGTGTCTCCCACTGGGCATCTTTCTTTTTTTTTTTTTAATTTGTTGATGACTTTGCCTTCATTTTCTTTCTTCTTTTCACCCTCCAGAGAAAGAAAAAAACAAGAAGCACAGGCAGCGGGAAGAGGAGCTGATCCTGAAGATTCATAAACTGGTGCAGAAGAGGGATTTCCTGGTGGATGATGCTGAGGTGGAGAGATTAAGGTAGAGCTCGCTTCACTACACAGGCACAGATAATATCCGGGACTGACGTTTTTGAGAGCTTGACTGTTCTATGTATTCACTGTTTACAGACAGTGCAAAAAGCAGTTGTCACTGTTTGTTTCTTCATTTGATACACATAGGATAGCTGAAAGGCAGCAGGGAAGGAGCCTCATTAGAGTAAATGTGTGGAGCAAATGTGAGTGAAAGCGGGAGATGTGGATCACTTGATCATTACAGCACTGTCTGATGTGTGCTGATTGATGGCCACTGCTCTGCATTGTCATTTTCTACTTGCTTTGACGTTGCAGCCACAGATAACCCACTGAGTGACAATTCAGAAGATAGTTATAAAATGATAAAAATCACAGGCTGGTTTTAAATCACCACTGTGGAGCTTTATGAGCTACTGCAAATGATCATTTAAAAAAAAAAAGATATATTAGCTCATGATTTTAATTAGAGTGATTATGACAAACTGTAGTGTGTCACAAGAGAAAAGTGCATCAGATTGTGCCTGTTATGTATTATGATGACACTTCAGAGCTGCCATATTTAGTCCATTAGTCAATTTACAATTATCTTGATAACTGAATATAATAGAATATATCTTGTAGCAAAAACGAGCAAAAAGTCACTGATTCCAATTTTGGACTTTGGGAACTTGGGGGTGGACATTCCTCACAATGTTATGACAATTTATAGAGTACATGAATAATCAAAAAAATGATTGGCAGAATAATTGATAAAGAAAAAAACAATCATTAGTTACAGCCATGTTACATTTTAGTTAGACTTATTTGAGACATTGATTCTTTTGAAAGCAACCCAGAATGTCACTCACTACTTACTGAAATTTTGGTATTTCAAGAACCCTTAAAGACATTTCTGACTGTCTAAAAATATTCTGTCTGCTGCACAATTTGTGACACCTGCTGCTGCTTTTGATCAGTTCAGTTCAGTCTAGTCCAGTCCAGAGTCCACAGCTCAGTGTGCTCTTGTGAAATGCAAACACATCAGCTTTGGACAAGCTTTGTGTGATAAAAGAGAAAAAGGTAGATTAGTTGGAGGATATTTCCTGAAATGTTCAAAACTGATCGAAAGCAGAGAACCAGAAATTACATTTCTGTTGCTCAATTTGTTGGATTATTTTATTATGAGACATAACTTTCCATTATTTTCCATTTCAGTTTTGACTTAAAACCAAGCTGGTTTGACTGCATTGTAATTAAATGGCTGATACGTGGTTGTACTGTGACTCAGGGAGCAAGAGGAGGACAAGGAGATGGCAGAGTTCCTCCGACTGAAGCTGATGCCTCTGGAGAAGAAGCTCAAAGTCACACAAAGTGAGCAACGTCGATTGTAAAAAAAAAAAAAAAAAAATCACAGATGTGTAGTAGTGTGCACTTACATGCTGTGAACATTTCTTCCCTTCTTTTTTTTATAACTAGATCCTCCAAAGCCCAAGAGACACGTCCTGGAGCTGCCTCCCAACAAACCATCTATCACCAAGTCAGGAGCAGCCATCATTAAGGACTGCTGTGGAGCCACCCAGTGTGCTGTCATGTAACTGACAGAGACATGTGCCCACATACTCGCATCACATCACATCTCATACCCCTCATCACTTCCTGTCAATCAGAGAACCCTGTTTAGCCCCTCCCTCCAACAACTGTTGAGGAGTCATAGTTTCAGCAACAAAGTTTCAGATAGAGGCCTGGATACTGATCCCTAATCAGGACTTGAGGGGATTTTGGAAGTGAGGACAGAGAGTCATGGGCATTGTAAACATAAAAAGTGTTAATTATGAAACAGACAAATATTGTAACATTCCTCTATCATGTTTCACGATCATGTATCAGAAGAAAAGCACAATGTCCAAAAAGTAAACGACATAGATCCTGGGGTTCTATGTTTGACAGGAAAAAAAAAAAAGCCACAACACATCTGTTATCACATCATGTTTAATGACGGGTATGTATTCCTCCATTCCAACCAGTGCACCTCTTTCACTTTCAAGAGACCTGCAACTCAGCATTTTTATTGTCACTTCCAACACGTGTGGTTCAAAAAGAAACAACATGACATTTCCGATTAAAGTGAACAATGGCAAACTGGCCCCGCACTGGTGTATCTGGAGAAGGAAATAAAGAGATTCAGCTTGTGTGTTCTTTGTACTGGAGCTGAGAGAGATTTTGGACTGTGCGGTGGCTTGAATAGCAGCTGTAGTTCTCTTATCTTTGACTCTGCTGTTCTTGATATGAAACGCAGGCAGAGTCAAACAATGTCTGTGGTGACACACAATACTTGACTAAAACACCACTGCAAACACTGATTTAAAGCCGAGTTACATTACTCTGAATGCTAATTTATTTGTATACTTTAATTAAAATACAATGAACATAGCTGCAAAGAGGCCAAATCATCTGTATCATCAAAAATAAAACAGCTCCTTTGTGTCTGTAATTACAACTTAATGACTGAACTTGCAGGAATACGAGACAGTACACATTTTGTTTTGATGACAGTTCTTTTTCCTCAGGTAGTGAACACTATAGACTTCGTTTGTTTTCAGATCAAGTGAGAGAAATATGATCATATTACAACATTAAAGTGCCGATGTGTAAGATTGAATGGCATCTAGTGGTGAGGTTAAAGACTGCAACCAAATTTACACCCCTTCTCCCACTATATTCCCCCTTAAAGCACGTACCATAGCCGAAGCGAAACTCACAATGTGAAGGCAACTTTCTAGAGTCAGAGTTTGGTTTGTCCTTTCTGGGCTGCCATAGAAATCTCATGGGCTGATTCTAAGGTAAATAAAACAAAGCTTATCTTTAAAAAAGGTGATTAATATTGGCATTTTAAATAGTGTATAAAGTCCAAACGTGTTTCACTATATGCCACTAAAGTCTACACACACACACACACACACACAGGTCCTTTTATTCACAGCTCACACTGCTATGGATCATGCCAACTAAATTACATGACTCACCCTTGTAGCAGTGCTTCCACTGGTGATTTAGTTCCAGCTGTTTGATTATTTTAGTTAACCCCTGTATATGCCAACACTTTATTCGTCATGGAGTGTTTTTTTTTTGTGGTTTTTTTTTTTTATTATTAAATGACCCACAGCTCCTTCTTCATTCCCTTAAGTCACCACATCATCACCCGCCATCCTAACATCTCATCTACAGGGTATTACCGACTGTGGTAATACTATTATGACATCATGTATAGTTAATCTGGATATTGCCGATAACAACTTGCATCCTCTGATTTTAGTCTTGCGTTTTTAAAAAATGAGAAACACCAGGAAAAAGAATGCGACTCTCTCTTGTAAATGCGTAAAAATAGAAGATGTGTTTTGAGTGTATTTTAGGACTTTAGTGACTCCCGTTGAGCAAAGCGTTGCTAGTTTGTCACTTTTCCTCTTCCTTCTGATAACTTAGCGTTCTGTAGTAGTAGTGAATTTATGAAGGTCCTAATGTTGACTAATGAACAAATATGCAGAAAATAAGCTGAAACTACCTGTACATATATGTTTAAATAAAAAGCATCTTTCAGGAACAGACTGGTTGATTTTGTCAGATATGATCAATGAACCCCCCAACCCCCTCCCCTCAAAAACACTGAAATGAGGCAGAAATGATGCTTGTGAAATTTATTAAACAGAAAACTTTTTTTTTTTTTGGTCCCTTCAACAATGATAGACTGTTACAGCAACTTCTGACACGTGGGTATTTAAAACGATGTGACTGTAGGGTGGGGAGTGGGTGAGTGAGGTTGGGGGTTAATGTACATTGAGGCAGTTGTTGGGCAGCTTAACAAAAACTGATCACAAGGTAGGAGAGGCAGGAGTTTTAAAGACAATGCAGCCCTGACTAAAAGATTGAAAATATGGTTTCCAACAGTCGAGTGTTGAACATCTAGTGCAAACAAAAGAATTAAATAAAGACGACAGAGTGAGGTACAGTACAAAGAATAATTTCACATTATGCATTTCTTAAACCTTACTATGCAGAAGTGCATATATTCGACTGGTAAGAATAGCTTCTCACTGATGTAACCAAAACAAAGAGAAGGCTAAAAAAGAGGCAAGTTAAATTCATTTATCAGAGTTAGATGTCACTGTGATAGTCTGAAGGAGAACTCTTCACATCATCTACAAAAAGTAATGCCGACTAAGTTAAATCTAAACATTTTGTGACCAATGTCAAATTATGAACTATTCTGATCTGCTTATTATTCGATCAGATAGGTTTCCGGAACGTCACTAAAACATTGCAGTAGAGACCTGAGCTGGCACAGCCATAATAATTAAAAACAGCATTTTGTTAAGTGGTCAAAGTCAGCAGGTGGAATCTCTCAGCTTTAAAAAAATCTGACACAGAAAACACATGTAAACACACTGCTAACACTGACGAAACAGGTAAACACTGAAACTGCACAGAAACTGATGGAAATGGGCTCTTACCCATTCTTTTGAACCTTTCCTCTGAACACAAACAACAGCAATCCTTTGACTCTGGTGGCGCTAAACGTGACCGGCAGTCGACGTCATTTGGTGGCAACTCAGCAGCCAGAAGTCCTGTAGACACTATCGACCAAGGAAAACAGACAACACTGACACACATCAGCAAGTAAAAACTCTTTAGCATGAGATGTGAGGAGCGGGGAGGTACAATACCGATTCCTTTGGCGCCGTGGCAAATACAAGCCATTGTAAAAGCCAGGCAAATTCCAGAGAGCCGCAGAGGGCCCTCTATGTGGATGTCAGTCTATACAAGAGACTGCTCCGCAAACAGCCTACCGCCTCCCACCCCTTTCTCTTTTCCCTAAAACCTTGCAACCATTCACCTTGGTATTAAAAAAATGATCAAAACTCAGGGGTGCTTGCTATTCCCCTTGAACCCATCAACTCAGGCCGTGGGCCGCCACCGCAGATGGAGCCAACCAGCAACAAGGTTTACTCAAAAACAACCAAAAAAAAAAAAAAACCTTGAGAAGTGTTAGCAGCAACTGCGACAGGGACGCCACCTCTAAGACCTCTAAAACATGGTGGAAATAAAAAGACTGATCTTAAAGAATGTCTTGTCGTCATCTGATCCCGTCTGCTTCTCCTGGGCTTACACCATGCATAAAACTCATTTATGCACTCCATGCATATTTCACACCACCTACTCGTGTAAGCCACACACTCAGACAAAATACAGCTAAAACAAAAGCACACAAATGCGCCAGCTGCTGGTTAAAGACGAAGAATTAAAGTATACCTTCAGATCCTGCTGCCTAAGCACACGTCTGGCCAGAGTGTTATTGAACCACGCTTCCTCTTCAGACCCTCATTAGTGGCCACAAAATCTTTGCTATAAATTAAGTTGAAATACCGCAAGAATAAAAATTCCTGAAAGCAGTGCTAGTCATTCAAAACCTTTCAATTCACATTAACTGTTCAAAGACTGTTGGCTTTCAATAAAGAAAGACTACCTGAACAGTTGACACGAGGTTGTCCAATCATTGAATTGCCACCAAATACACCACACATTTTGGCCAAACTCCTCCACAGACTACTAAATACTCTGCATAATATAAAAAACTGAAAAGCTGTCCTTAGGCTACTTTACAACAAAGACAAAAGATGAGAATATACCTCAAAGACAAGCTACTCTTTACGAAATCCATAATGCTCTAGTCTTAGGACTGAACGAATGAAACAGCAGCCAGTTTGGCTAACACATCTCGGGCTTCCTACGAAGCAAAATCTCTGATATTTGAAATGGTTCCAAAATTGATGAAGTAAATGAAATTCTGTCTTTGGTGATATAAGAATTAACATGAAGGTTGCAATTCATATCAGATTAAAAAAAAAGCATCTCTACAGAGTAACAGAATTTCTTGATTTGAATGTAAATAATACTTATCCATTTCTCCCAGTGTTAGCTCATACTCTACTGTACACAGTGACAACTAACTCATTTTTAGTCTCTACATTGATAAGCGTCCTTTGACACAAAGTGGCTGAAGATGCACTTTCATGGAAATATAATTTAACTTCCCTTGTGATGAAATCAAAAAAAAAAAAAAAAGTTACAGTAGATGAATTTGGCAAATTAGAGAATTGCAGAAAATCTGCAAAAAGTAAATCACAGCTTTGTGACCATCAGCAGAGCAACAAACTGATGGTGGACCAAGAAACAAGACGTACAAAGACTGCCAATGACATTAAGAAGAAAGCTAACAGCCTGTTGGGATGTTGAGGGGACAAATCTCAATGATCTTCTGGGGTCAAATTCTTTGCAGGGCGGTTAGTGTAGCTGGTCAATTCCTCTATTTAGAGTTACACTGAGTGAACTGGTATGGCTTTGTGTGTGGATGTGTGTGCGAGTGTGTGTTGAGAGGATCAGAGGTCTGCTGTGAATGAGAAGTTGGCAGCAAGCTTGATTCTGCTGCGAGTGGCTCTTCTGCTCGGACTGTCTGTGGACAAGGGGGTCTTCATGTCGGGGGGTGTTGGAGCCTTGGCGACTGCGGTGGCTGCCACCAAGGGTTCATCACCCTCTGAAAAATACACAAGTACAGATTGAGTTTACGCCTCATGAGAGACAGGAAAGGTGCCAAAAAGGGTGTGATGTGCTCATTAAAATGTATTTCTGTTCTGACGTGGTGTCTTAGACAAAAACACTAATGCCTTAACATGGATTAAGAATATAATACTATTTATGAACATATCTACCAGCTTCAAAAGACAGCAGCTGCCAAAAGGCCTTTAAAATTGTGGAAAAAGGACGATAACTGACCTGTAGGTGGTTGCAGTGGTGGAGTTTTCTCAAAGTGAATGAGGTCTGCTTGCTGGAGGAGGACGGGGTCTGGGTGCAGCTGAGGTGATGGCAGGCAGGATGGTACAGGACCACACAGCAGGTCCATCGGTGATGTCAGACACAGCAGCTCCGACTCTGCTGCTACATCGCCACCTGGTAGGTAGAAGAGAGAACATGTCCTTTTAGTCAAACACGAAATGATAAGTTCTACAGATGAATGCATGCATCTGATCTCTGTGGATGATCACTTTAACCAGAATTTACAAAAAAAATCTGGACATTTTTCTCATTTCACTGTTTAATTTTTACTTTCTATTTTTTTTGAATGTACATGAAAATAAATCTGTTCCATGTGTTACCTGAACTCTGGGCTCCAGAGTCTACACTGCTTATTGGGCTGTCTCTCGGGCTCTCTGTGCTTTCTCCTGGCTGAGGGCTGTTAGGGACTGAAGAGCTTGCCCTTACTAAAAATACACACATACACACACACACACACACACACACACACACGTCTTGGGTCATGATTTGATTCATTAAAAAAAAAAAAAAAAAAAAAATCATAAATCATATGATTACACATAAAAGACAGGCTTAAAAATCAGTCATGAGTAAAATCAAATATCCCGTGAGAAAGATGCTCATCAGATTTACCTTTCATATCGTTCTTCAAAACGATAATCCTCTTGTGACCATGTCCTTTGATCCAGACCACCTGAAGACACACCACAAAATGAAAAAAATTTGGAGAAAAGACTGAACTTCCAAATCTAAAAGAGGCGTCATGATGCAGTGTGATGTAAATAAAAGCTGAAAGATTTAAGCACTCTCATTACATTAGCATATCTCACACTTAAGCCCCACTGTAATTCACATTCTGGAAGATACTGCTGTCTCTCTATATCTACTGAAATCTACTGACCTGTGGAATGGCGCTGAGCAGCTCATCACTGCCACAGTATCCGTAGAAACGTGGTTCGAGGCTGCAGCCTGTGAATTTGTTGTAAGCTCCCTGGAACTCAGTCAGGAAGATCTGGTTGTAATGGTAGGTGTGGAGCAGAGCACGTACATTTCGTGCAAACTGGTAAAGCTTGGTCAGCCTCACCCAGTCCTCACTGCGACTGCCAGTAGTGTTGCCAGATGTGATGCCTTCATCGTGTTCTTCATGGTACAGCTGTGAAAGTAGTAAGATCAAACAGTGTAAACATTAACGATGACACAAGAAGGTAGGGGTAAAGGGACTGCACCTACAGCTCACAGAAGTTGTACTCTTCCCACTCACCTCCACAAGGTAAGGCAGGCTCTTGAGCAGTTCGCTGAGGGAGAGAAACCCATATTCACATGGGTTGAGTGTGGCTCCGTGGACAGACAGGTAATGCTGGCTCAGCTCCTCCACCTTAAGGCCCTTACTGACATGCTCCTCTTGGGACATGAGCAGTGCAAGTAGTTGTGAAGTCAGTGACCGCAAAGACTTCCTGTTGATCAACACCACTTCCCGACCTTCTGAGCCATCCACCACCTTGAGATGGAAAGAAAGTAGGTAGTTGCTTGTTAGCAGTCACTGGTCTGTAGTATTGAGTGGTGTAACACGCAGAGAAGTAGAACTCTTGACTATAAAATGGACATACATTCTATATGATGGTTGCATGATCACAGACTATGACTAAACAAGACACTTAAAATCACATGTAGTTGGTGTCAAACTTACCAACAGATTTTGAAAATGGCAGTGATATTTTCAACTTGGAAAACTAAACTAGCTGTTACAGCTTTAGTTTGGGACAGAATTTACCTGGAAACATTTACCTAGTCATTTCCAATAAGTTAAATATACAAATGCCATTACAGGTTAGTAAAAGGGAAATTCAAACAAGCTTGAAATAAATAAATAAAGCAAAAACATGGAGGTGTTCTTTACCTTGACAACATGGCAGAGTTTGGCCAGTAGAGTGGGCAGGGAGCTGGCATCATAGTCCTGCAGGCGGAGGCCGTAACCAAAGGTCTTGCTGTATTCTGTGAGCAGCTGGTTGACAGGAAGGCTGGAGTTTTTCTGAGCTCGCAGCAGCTTGACCAGCTGAGCTGCCAGAGCCTTGGTACGCTCCACCTCTGTCAGAGTCAGCACTTTCTCCTCTCCACACTCCAACACCTGACAAAAGCAGGGTGAACACAAGGGATATCAAATATGGGCTTCAGGAAGACTGAATTTAAGAGAACAAGATGTCACACTCTTTACATTGAAATATTGAGTTGGAGAAAAAGTAGAAACACTGAGGGCATAACAAAAAGGTGCAAACAATTCAGTTTTAATTAGTGAGTCAAAAGTATTAGAAAAATCATGACCCACCGGGTCCTTCTCACCATAAGTACTTCAGGGATCGCCTCAAAGAGCTCCAAGAGCTTGGTAAAGCCATAGTAGCTGAGTTTGCACTGACGACCGAAGTGGTGGTGATAGGTGGGGATAAACTTACTAAAGGGCATCCTACAGTGAGGCTGGTGACGGAGCAGGTCCACCACCTCCTTCCCAAACTGCTTGGTGCGCTCCATTTCCTCCACAGTGCGCTCTGTGGGTAAATAAGATGAATTTCACTGTAATCTAATGGATGAAATGTTAGAACTCAAAGTGTGCAATTCTTCATTCTGTATTCAGAGGGTTTTCAATTCTTCAGTTAGTTTCTATTAAAATGTTTTAATTACACAAAAGTGTGCCCACATCTGTGTGTTAATGTCACCATTCACCATCAGTTACAGTAACATTTTATTAATCGGTCTCTTCACTACACACAGCTTGATAATGGATTACACAGCACTCTGCAATATCAGCAATCAATTAAATTAATGAACTAAAACTAATTGGAATTTCAATAAATTAAGAGCTACAGGAGACAAATCTCTGGGACATTTACAATTTTCTTTCACTTGCAAATTAATGTTTTAATAACTGGTAAACATACCTCTCTTGGGAACAGAGATGATAGTGTCTGTATCCTGATGTGTGATGGTGATGGTAGTATCAGGGATCTCAGTCAGCAGGTCCATCAGGTCACAAACGCCGTAGTCGATAACCCTCCAGTCTCTGGAGAAGCACCTAAACCACATATTGTAAAAAAAAAAAAAAAAAAGATTGTCAACAACACTGACAATCATCTTTGTTAGTATTAGTATATGTTTTCCAAATACTAATGCAAGTAGCTGTTGAATTGCATGTGTATCTCAAGCAGCAAACGCTCTCATGAAAATAGAAAATATGCAAAATACAAAGGTGATATGATGATATAATTTGTGTTTCAATGCAATGCTCACTGACCAATGGTATGCCTGCATGAAGTCTTTAATAGTGACTTGTTTGCTGGCTTGAAATTTGAGCAGCTTAAGCAGGTCTTGAGTGAAGCGCTTCACTTGAGCACGGTGGGTCAGGGTCAATAGGCGCTTAGTACCCATGCCCAAGATCTGCAGGTAAAGGAAAGCAACATTTAAAAAGCAAAATACATAAGCATAATAAAAAAAAAGACCAATATAAGTTTGACAAAATCAGCCCAGGTACCTGCAGAACATGTGGAACAGCCTCCAGCAGCTCCAGCAGCTTAGTGTAGCCATAGTCAGAGACACGGCACTGTTTGGCAAAGTGATGGTGGTATGAAGGTATGAACTTGCTGATTGGCATCATGCATGACGGCTGACTCTTCAACAGGTCAATAATCTCTCGGCTGAATTGAATGAGCTGAGGGTTCCCAACAGGACTCTTGCATCGCTGAATCCACACCTCTGTGGGAGTTAAGTAGTAATTATTAGCATTACATTAGTTTATTCAAGTTATTGTCAGAATGTGAACAGGTTTGAGATTAAAAAGGATCAACAAATAATAATCATGAAAGTAACTTAACATTTGTGAATGTTCCTACCTG
>JANJYP010208192.1:0-17478 GCA_024605115.1 Rastrelliger brachysoma
TTCTGACACCACAATAACAAAACTGTGTGAATTTGTTTGTCTGTGTGTACGTACTTTACTGTGGTTTGCGTGCGTTTCAGGAGTGCGACCGGCGAGGCGTGGCACGAGATCATGTTAGCATGTCTCAGTAATCGGCCCTGTGATAAGCTCTCAGGAACTTTGGGGAAGGAGTGCGGGAGCGACTTTGCCTACTTCTACTTTGTCTCATTCATTTTTCTCTGCTCTTTCCTGGTCAGTGCTAAAACTACATAATTAGTAATGAAACATATGTATTTTGCAGTTTTTTTAGAGTAACAGCATGCAAATCTTTAAGTCTCACTTTAGAGCTTTTATAAGCAGTACACAAATATTTAATAAATAACACATAATGTAGTTCTAAGTGCATATAAGTGTTTCTTAATGCATTTGTTAGCAATTTTAACTCCTGTGGGGACCCATAAGTGGATAGTAGCATATTAATGATGTGTATGAAATCTAATGATACAGCAAAACACAACTGTAATTATGTAACTTATGTCTTAATACAAGAAAAATTGTATTCATTTATAATCACTTAAAATGTCAGTGAATGGATTTACAACTACTTATTATTATAAACTTTTTCCTGTAGGTAAAGTGCCTTTCTTAATTATGTTTTTTTTAGTATTCAAACAAATGATTATAAATTTAAAGTGTGCTCTCATGTTTTCATTCATCAGATGCTGAACCTATTTGTCGCTGTCATCATGGATAACTTTGAGTACCTAACCAGGGACGCCTCCATCCTAGGGCCTCATCACCTTGACGAATTCATCCGCGTGTGGGCGGAGTACGACCCCGCCGCCTGGTAGGTGTTTCTGTTGATCTCTTAGCAGTACAGCTATAGTCCCATTGTGAAGCGGTGTTAGTGTTACAGTGTTACAGAAGGAGGGAGGGGTGCTGTTTTTAGAAGAGAGGGAGACTAGCAGACAAGGGAACTCTCAGAATGTCTTGTGAGTTCCAGCAGGATGACTCCATGACGTTGGAACTGGAAAAATCCCGTCTTAGCGGCGGTGGGTGAATGACATTAAGCCTGAGCCCAGAGTGTTGGCTGAGGATGGTGACGAACCCCCTGTTGGCCAGACTGATGCATGTAAATCCAGTGTTCTGCTTGGCGTCCACCCAGCCTACCTCACCGCTAAGCCGGCGGGCTCTAAAGCTCCTTGGCCTGTCACTGTGGAGTGAAGAAAAACTTCTTTCCATCCCATCAACAGGGGCAGGTTTATGTCAGCGACCCCTCTGCCCCTCACACAGACGCCAATGAAAGGACAATGCAAGTTTCGAGGGAGACAGTGAGGCGGAATCTCAGTCTCAAATTATGCAAGGCTCATTAAGTTTTAACGAAGCGTCGCAGGAGCCTTGTCAGTGAGTCAGGACTCCAGGAGAGGTGCGAGATACGAAATTATGAAATTGCCATCACCTGACAGACATTACGGGGGAGGAATTATTATTTATTCCTTTGAATATACATGAGCTGCTCTCAGAGAGGTACCTGCAGAAACATTCAGCATGTTTCCAACCAGCTTTCATCATTATCTCAGATTGCAGCAAGGAGGATATTTAGATTTTTAATTGACGGTTTAAATGGTTTTGACCTGGTTTTCATGTTCCTTACACATGCAAAAGAAAATGACTACTAGTTAATATTGATAATGTTGCCATGTTGCCATTTTTATGGGAAATTCATGGTCTAAAAGAGAGATTTACATATTAGAAATTAACACAATTTTAACCACTTAGACTTCTTTTAGACCAATGATTGATATAAATAAAGGTTTCAGCACTGAATAAAGGACTGTTAAATAACATTTTCAAGTGGGGAAACTAAAGGAATATACTGTCATTAAAATCAAATATAATTAAATTGGATGAAATTACAGTAGAGCTAGTGACAGTGTGCACAAAAAAATCTTTAAATATAATAAAATAATACCAACAAATTAACACATAGATTGCATAGTGTGTCTTTATGTTGCTACTTAAATGTTAATAGATAGATTGATGTAATGGAATAACCTGTGATCTAATGTCTTAACCATGTTTTATCTTTTTCAGCGGGAGGATATGCTATCAGGATATGTACAAATTGTTGCGTTTTATCTCGCCTCCCCTGGGCCTTGGGAAGAAGTGCCCTAACAGGGTGGCTTATAAGGTTTGCACTCCCACACAGTCCCTTTGCTTTTCAAAGAGACTGTGATGGTTTCGGACTGTGAATATCTGTATCTCATTCCCTGCACTGCCAGAGAATGACCCGACCACACATGCATATAAACATGCATCAATCCTCCACTAACCAGCTGGCAGGTAACCATGGCGAGTGTAGGAAACAATGCCGCAAGTCAGGCTCAAACAAAAGGCATCAGATGCGATGTCTAAGTTTTGTTTTGTTTTTTTCCCCCCCTGCTTCTAAACACAGGAGTGAAAGAAGAGTGGGCAGTGAAAAGAGAGCATTGTGTGCTTTGTTTCCACTTTGGTTACTGCTGATGTTTCTTGGCATGCAAAAACAAAGGGCATCTTAAAGGAATACTCTACCAAAAATCTATCTTTTGAGTGTTAGATATCAACACCTTGAAGGGTGGCCCTGAATAGTTTGTAGCTGCTCTTTTGTGAAAGGTAATAACTGTAGTCAGGTTGGATTATAAAGATTTCAAATCACCCAGAGGCATGGAAAAATAACAAAAACAAACAAAAAAAAAATCACATGAATTACCATAAAATATTATTTTTCCAACCACTTTTGCAGCATGATCTATTTCTTTCTTATTGAACAATTTGTGTGAGCTCCACAGCATAATAGCAATAATGTCCCTCTTAAGCTATTATTTACTGATACACATCTTTAAACCTTATTACCATAGTACATTGAGTCCTTTGTAATGTTAGTCCCCCACAGTCATTTCATGTAAAACACATGGTTTTACAGTAATTTGGGGTTTGTGCAAGTCGTGTGACCTGCAGTACCAAGTGTGGCCACTATGTAAAAAACCCTGCAGTTTTCAGAGTTCTTCCTTAGAACTTGGCATACCCACCAAATTAACAAATGTCTGTTTTGCTTTAATAATCTGAGTTTTATTTAATTTAACTCGTGCATTTATCTTTATAGTATAGCTAGCAGTTTGAACGTTGATACTAGTAATCTGTCACACCATTGCAAGTAGTAATTTTTTTGGGAATTTAGCAAATACAACGGTCATGGACAGAGAGGTGGATTATGCTACAGGAGTGGTTGGAGAAATTTTTATGGATGTTTTCATATATACTATAAGTGGGGTTGTACCTAATGTGGATCCAAGCTATAAACTTTCCAGAGCGCCTTTTCACACAGGTGTTGAGTGTTTGATTCTCAAAAGGTTTTTCGGTGGTTTCTTCCTTTAATACATAATACCCACTAATTTCCAAATGCATACCCTCTACCAGGATCCCTCCATCCAGCATCTCTGTGCAGATGATTCTCCAGGGGATCCTACAGAGCATCTGCCTCCTCCTCTTTCCTCCTCTGGGATCCATCGTGAATCCTCAAATCCAACGAGGATTCCAGATCATGATATCCTGGAAATCTTATTAACAAGGATTTCTGTGTTTTCCTCTCTCTTCCCTCCCATTCTCTCTTTTGTATTTTGCCACTCTCTGTTACAATGTAACTCCCCCTACTCCTTCTAAATCCCTATTCCATCTCACCTGGGAAATCTTCATTCCTCCTCCCATGGCCTCCTACCACCTTTCCCCCTGGGAAGTGGCCGTATGGCTTACCGCGATATGTACGAGATGCTTCGAGACATGTCCCCTCCACTAGGTTTGGGAAAGAAATGTCCACCTCGAGTCGCCTATAAGGTAGAATCACTCCTTTCTCCTCCTCCTCCTTCTCCACCCTCCTGCTGTCACTGCTGGTTTCCTGCTTCCACCTGTCACACATCTTCTGGCTTCTGTCACTGTGTCGCAGTCAGTATCTTCTGGCCTGCTATTGTGTTGTTCTGTCTGTTAATCTGTGAAGCTCTTTCGCCTTGTCCCGCTCTGTTGAAGGTTTGTTGTACACCGTGTTCAATGTAGGGCCATGCAACACTGATTTATAAAAATAGCAAAGCAAAAGAAGAAAAGCAAAGTGGATTTACTGTAGATGTTTTTCATCCCCAGGCAAACATTTGATTATTCAAGGCAGACTGGAGATGTATTTTTTGAGATGATGGCAAATACCCTAAATATGTAACCTTACCTAATGGATAACTGGTAAAAAAAAAAAAAAAGTAAATACTGTCGAATCTTTGTCATGCTAACAAAAAAAGGATAACATCAACATTTATTACACATATATTTGTTGTCTAATGGATAAATCTATTATCTTGGTGATAGCCTGACTTTTCTTCTAGCACTGCTGTAAAGTTCAGACATTTATTCTTCTGGATTGCCATGAAATTTGGTAGATACATTCATGTTCCCCTCAAGATGATTCAGAACTTTGGTCATCCCTCAACTACCCCTAACTATACATCTATACCTCCATCTTCGAGGCCTAAACTGTACTTTGTGTCTAGTGCTAACAAGAAAATGTCAGCATGCTAATATGGACAGTATGTTAGCTTATGTTATCAGGTAGCTAATAGCCCTATGGTGCTTAGCGTAGATGTAGACTGTTAAACTCTTTTCATGCGTAGTTATGGTAATTTGCATATTGCTAGTGATTTAGACATGTAGTGGCATTCAGAAACATTTCTGTGTTGTGCCTTTTCACAACATATCAAGCGCAACAGGAGAAGATAGTGCAAGGTAGGAATTATATGTACAAAATGGTTAGTGCCAATGTTCTTGAAATATGTTTAATATTTAACAAATCTGGGAAGCAAATGATCCACAAAAGCATTGACAGGCAACCACAGACAGGCAGTCACAGATACAAATACATCATCAGCAAAGTATTGTCATTAGTTCACTTAATCCACATGAAGACAAACAGATGACTTGTGCTTGCGATGTTACTGCGTTCATTCACAANGCAAAGTATTGTCATTAGTTGACTTAGCCCACATGAAGACAGACAGATGACTTGTGCTTGCGATGTTACTGCGTTCATTCACAACTGTTCAGCCATACCAGCATTTTCCTTTATTACTAGGCCATGAGGTGGGAAATTGAGAGTAATGATTTCCTCGAAAATTGATCTCTACTAGCCATACACACATGACCCAGGAATATTTCAGGGATAGACTGCATGTATGAATGAAGCTTTAGTCCTCATTTTCTGAGGTTTGAGTGTGGTATGCTGCCTATGTCTCTAAACAATGGAGTAATGGATCACCTATTTAATTTAAAAGTAGGCTAATGGAGACTAAAACCAGAGCTAAAACGAAAGATGAGAATATTTATCTCAGATACGTCAGATGAATGGAAAAACAACTATTCTGCCCCCTAATGGCCAAAATCTAATCATAGCAGGTGGATTACTTATCTATTTCCATATTCAGAATTTACTGAGTGATCTCTAAGGCTGTGATGTAATATAAAACGCTTTGACCAAATCATCAGGGGCACACATACCCCACGATTTAACACGAGACTTGTCTGCTTGTGACGTGGAAGTCGAGTATACGACTCAGCAGTCCTCAGGTAGTCCCTGTGCCAGCTGCTTACCTCTTAGCATGAAGACTTAATGTGAGTGGTTCCAGTGTATGCAAAGCTGTCTAAATGAATTACACTTAAAGCAGTCCTGCCCTTGCCCTAGTTAAAATGTCTGGGTCTGACGTGGACGCATCTCCAAATATAACTCTTGTTTTTGTGAATCAAGTAGGGAAAAACGTTAACAAAGATACAGAGAGCATGGCTAGCTTTTTTTTTTTAATTGTTCACCCCTCCATGCCTATTTTTGTATTTTTTTTCCTTCAGTCTTCTCTGCAGTTGATCACCCTCCTTGTTAACCTCCCTTCTTAATGAACACATCTTCCCCTGATAGTCACAATTGTCCCTGNAAATTCTTCACCCCTCCATGCTTATTTTTGTATTTTTTTCCTTCAGTCTTCTCTGCAGTTGATCACCCTCCTTGTTAACCTCCATTCTTAATGAACACATCTTCCCCTGATAGTCACAATTGTCCCTGTTACCCTCTAGTTTCTGGTTTTTATGTTCTTTCTCCGGGTTAAACTTCACTCTGTTTTTTGAATGATCTTTCTTTCACCCTCCCTAGGGAGTTTTTAGAGTGTCTTTTCCCTCCCTGTAACTTCTCTGTGTGTAATGCGTGTGCGTCTTCAAGTCTGCAAGCATGCGTCCTCCTGCATTTTGTGCTTTTTGAAGGTGCGTTTTTCTTGCTGTAGCAGCTGCCATTCTTCTGCTCTCTGTTTCTGGGAAAGAAAAGATGCAAGACTTTTACATGCGTAGATGCTTTCCAACTAAGGCACTTACTCCCCCTCCTCCTCGTCCTTCTCCTCCTCCTCCTCATATGTTCCATGTCTCTCTTCTCTCCATCTCTTCATCTGTATNTTGTAGCAGCTGCCATTCTTCTGCTCTCTGTTTCTGGGAAAGAAAAGATGCAAGACTTTTACATGCGTAGATGCTTTCCAACTAAGGCACTTACTTCCCCTCCTCCTCGTCCTTCTCCTCCTCCTCCTTATATGTTCCATGTCTCTCTTCTCTCCATCTCTTCATCTGTATTGTTATGCTCCCAGAGTGAATATACTCCCTTCTCTTTCACCCCTCCCCTCCTACCCCCCATTTCTGTTTAGCCTCCACTTGTCTTAAAGAAAATGAAACCATCAGCTACAGTCTTCTTTTTTTTTACCCAAATGTTTCTGATGTTTCTTGTTTCGCTTTCACTTTCTATTAGCTCTTTCATATAAGGTCTATATCTCACATATTCCTCCACCGCCCTTTCAACCTCACTGTGAATTTTGTGCACTAATTCAAACATGCATGTGTGTACAAATCATTTAAATGTAGCATTGGTCCAATAGCCCTGCATGCAATGGATTTATATCAGTTTGTACTTTATACAATTAATACTCCTTGATGCATTAAGTTTCAATAAGTTTCATAATTTACAATAGAAATGATGATTAACTAACCTCTTCGTTACCAAGTAGTTGTTACTAATCATTTCCACTATATTGAGCTATTAGGCTTCAGTCATCTATTAGAGTTTTTTTGGTTAACAAATAGATAATTTAATTTAAAAAATATCAGGTAACTGTTAAGACTCATAATAACAATATCCCTGAGCTCAAGGTGACATGTAACTGGCTTCTTTTGTCCATCCAGCAGTCAAAAACCCCAAAGATTTCAGTTATGATGATGTAAAAAAAACCAATGTAAAGCAGCAAATCCTCATATCTGAAACAATTAACTCTTGAAAATCAAAAGTATATCCTAAAATCAGGTTTCAATTTCTTGATTCAAGTGCAGTGATAAGTCTTATTCTGATTTCTTTTCATCACTATGGTCTTCAGAACTCTGGTAAAGATATAAATTGCTTTTTCACAAATAGTTTCACAAATAACCCTAGTTAAAATGCACATATGACATCTGAATATCATATTACACAAAGACGGACAGTCATTTTTTTTTTGTCATTTTCACTGGCTTAAGTGTAATAATAGTTGATGGATAGTCCTCCTCCAGAGCTGCATGTTCATCAGCCACCCATCTTTTTTCTCCTCAGGCTTCTTTAAATCAGCATTTCTCATCATGAACAACGTGCTGCAGTATGTTCACACCAGCACCGACAGCTTAGCATGTTTCACAGGGCTTACAGTGCTAAGCATCACAAGCTAATCATATTTTAGCTTTTTTTTTTTTTTTTTGCAGAAGTGCGCTACACTTCCAGTGGATTTACAATAGTCTCATAGCAACAGCAGCATCCATAAACAGCTCAGAGTGCCCTGCTTTCATCTGTTTAGTGCTATTAGCTTAAAATAAGAGTCAGAGAGAGAGAGCAAGGGAGAGTGTGGCGACAGAGGCTGAGGCCTTCATCTGCACCAACTGAGGCGATCGATGAATGCATTGACAGAAAATCAACAATAATATTATTGATTAATCCATCTTTTATCAAGCAAGAATGCAAAACAGTTTCTGATTCCAGCTTCTTAAATATGCTGTTTTCTCTATTTTATGTCTTCTTAAACTGAACATCTTTAGATTTTGGTGTTGGCTGGGCTCTTTTCTGATAATACATAAACTTAACCATTAATTGGCTAATCAGAAAAACACCTGAGGGATTGTTTTGTAATGACAATACTAATTATTTGCAGCTCCAAATCATGACCATAGATATTCTTCACTAGCTATTTTATATCACTAGTAGAGTTCATATGTATGTCAAAAATACAAAGAAATTATTAATTGTAACAACATTTAAAACAACTTTCATTTTAACTTGGTACATAACTGCATCTCTGAGCTGTTGATCAATTGTTGCTGCTTCACTGCCCCGCCTCTTCTGCTCCCCTTCCTCTCAGCGATTGGTTAAGATGAACATGCCCATCGCCGATGACAACACGGTGCATTTCACCTCCACGCTGATGGCTCTGATTCGCACAGCCCTGGAGATCAAACTAGCATCTGGTGAGACTCAAACTATAAAATAAAAAAATAAAAAATCCAAAAAATCCCTTGCTGATGGCGACGACTGACGGCCGTGATGCTAATGTGAACAGCGCTAATCGCTGCCGTGCAGATTTGATTTGACATGTTTGCGGGGCCCTTCCACAGGAGTCCTGGCGCAGCATTTGTGTGACGTCGACCTGAAGAGGGAGATAAACAGAGTGTGGCCCAACCTGTCACAGAAGACTGTCGACCTGCTGGTGACACCACATAAATGTAAGATGCAGTTCTGCTCTCCCTGTTCACTAGCAGCCAATTTAGTATGTTATTAAGCCATAAAAGTATTTTTTTTTTGTGGTCAAACAACTTGTTTCCAGTGAAGATTATCTCAAGAGTTTCACAGACTTTAATTTCATTATTCTAGAGGATTGATGTCATTGTTTTTTCAGGTTCTAATACAGACACTTGTAGATGGGTCTTTTGTATTGGTAGCTGGTTGAGTAATCTCACTACCATAGCACTTTTTTATTTCAACTCATTTCAACAACAAAATATTTGTTTCACTCTAATGCAACAATATGCATTATTTCATTTTACTTTAACATATGTATTTACAGAAAATTGGTGAAACCAGCTTAAAACATGAATTACTTAACAAACTGTACATTTTTACGGCATGTACCTTTAATCGCTATTTTTCTAGTAAACTTAACACTACTGCTCAGTTCACACCCACTTGATCAGGTCTTGTATTTTGTTGCTCATCTGGCGCCATCTACTGTCCTTTTCGAGGAACTGTTTCTCACTGTGCCCTCTCGTCTTCCAGACAATGAGCTGACTGTGGGGAAAGTCTACGCCGCTCTAATGATCTTTGACTACTATAAGCAGAATCGTGCCAAGAGACTCCAGCAACAGAACCCATCAGCAGTACCTCAGGTACACTGTGCTGGCAACAGCTCAGTAGTGGTTTAAGCAGGATATGAACTCTATTATTCACAAAAGGGAGTGGGTTAATCCTATATTTGGATGGTGCTCTATGTAAAACTAAATAAACATGACATAACTGCGTAATATTTTAAAGGGGCCAGCACATCCCATGTCTTATTATAAGGTTGTCAGGTCTTTGTAGTTTTGTCTGACAACATTAGCCCCCTGAATTTAAATGAATTAAGAGACAAATAATCTTGTTTTCTGACTCAATAACCTCATTTCCTGCTCCACAGTGTCTGGATTTTTTTTTTAATTTCATGAACCCTGTAGTCATTTTTACTTTACCCATTTGGGTGGGTAATCTTGATACTACTTAATTTTGATAGACAGCAGAATATATAGCAACTTTATTTATGTTTTTATGCAACACACAGAACAAGATATTTCAATTATTGTTCAGTGTTATACATACTGATCATATTATAGTCTTAAACTAAAGGTCAGTTTCTCCATACAGTATATCTCATGTTCAATTATTGTCCAATCATACTGCAACCTGCAGCCATTTCTATGTGATGACTCTCTTGCTCGCAGCCAACGGTCTGTTCTCGAGATCTTTATCCTGAGCCGTGAGCTTATTCAGGGTTTTGCTCAGCTATAATCTGACAAAAGAGCGATCAATTTCTGTTCCAAAAATGATTCATTCTTATCTTCTTATCTTATTTCTTCCGCAATCTCTTACCAGTATGAAAGTATTAAAGATCAAGCCTATGGTCAGCGACTGTTTTATCACACCACCTTCAACATTCATCCTGTCTCTAAGAACTTCTGAATGATGACTCTACTTTCTTCAGTCTTCTTTTTCTTAAAACACTCTGAACAAAGCTATCGAATGAGTGATATCATTTTAATTACTTTATATATAGATATACATGTAACTATTTTAAGGCATTCATGGTTCAAATGGGAGAGCATCAACCCACACTGCTCAGTCCTGTTTCAAAATTCTGACACTTCTTTCAGCGCTGAATTCATGCCGTACTGCCTCGTTAGCTTGATGTTATAATTGGGAATTGTCCCGTACCTCATTACGTAACGTTACATAACATTTCTGACTGAATTAAGTGATGAAATAATCACCATGCGACCTATTGTGATTATTTCACTATAATAAAGACACAATGTCAGTTTCATGACTCCATTTTTTCTTTGTCCTGCAGAGTAAACTGACGGCCTTGTTTCGTCCAGTGCTGCCCCTTACTAATATACAGGAAGTGGAACCACCGTTCCCCAGCCCCAAACTGCCCCTGCCATCTAAACCTGAGCTAGAAGCGAAGTCAGAGGCTGTGCCCACAACCACCGCTCCACTGGTTAACAGGGACGCAATGTGAGTGACTGTCTTTTCTGTCCAGTACAGCAGAAACTTCATATGTTCACAGTGTAAGCCGGAACGGTTATTTAACTGATACCATAGCATTACTTTCCAGGGCAAAAAAATGCTTTCCTCATTATTCTGCTACTGAAAATGAGGCTTTGTTCCATCCTTGGTATAATCCAGTTTATTTTCCATTAGACGACTGACCTTAGAAAAGATGGTGATGAACAATACAGATATTTGTCAGCTGTTAGGATACAATTTTTAGCATTTGTGGAACAAATGCTTATGTCCAAATTGAGTTAAAATAAGTCCAGAGTAAAGGCTAGATATCACCTCCAAGTGTGTTCAAGTGCTTGCAGGTTTTGTTTGTTTTTTAAAGGAAATTAGATGGGTTTGTTAGTGCTGAGTTTTAGTCTCAAAATCTTTTCTGTCTGATGAAATGATTCTAATGCTGTGACTTCAGTGGCAAGCTTATTCCACCACTTTGGGCCTGAACAGAAAACAGCCTCGACAGAGATGAGTGGCCACAGGGGTTCTCAGAGTGACGGGATGGCCAATTGCCCAGAAGCAAAAGAGTGCAATGTTTGCATGACAGTGTAGAGTTTGACCATTGTTTGGACTTAAGAAAGAGCATTTCGCTTCAATGCCCTGAAGGCTAGCGCCAGAGTCTTGAACTGAATGCAGACTGCCACAAGGAGCTGGTGTGGTGAACAGAGAAGTTGCAAAGATCTAAAAGGAAATGTAAAAACTCCACTGAGGAGGAAGTTGCACTGGTCCAGGTGGAAGATATAGCAGCACCTGCATATGCACCTGGGCTACCTCCCTAATGCGAAAGAACACATTTTCCTGATGTTATACATAAAGACTCTACCTTAATGTCAAATGGAAGGACTAACAAATAATATGTAGTCATCAGCATAGCAGTAGTAAAAGGGCTACATCATAAAAACATCTGCTACAGTCACAATCTCAGTTTAAGGAGTTATATATCTAAGCAGGAACAACATTACACTGGCATTTCAGTGCTCAGTATACAGCTGTATTTGTGAGACATACAGTACAACCTTTCTGGGTGTAATGTAACTGCAAACATGATTTTCACTGTGATGATTGTATAGCTCAAGCAACCTTCAAGATTATGCTAATTTATTTACATACTGTTCAGAAATGAATGCAGAGCAACATCTCCCTAGAGAGTAAAAAATAAATACTATTTATGGTGAAAAGTGTTATGAAACCATACACCAATCCCAATGTACCTCATCCCGCAACACCGATAAGCACCATTATTACAGTCATAGCTCTTATGTGTCATATACAGACTTAACCAGAGGAGTGCCATAAAACATTCCCAGTCTGGAGATGTTTCTCAGGCAGCACTGAGGCCCAAAGGCCGGAGGAAACTACAGAGAGGCCAGTCAGAGGATGTGCCATATTCCACTAGACCTCAGGTACAAAAACACAAAGAAAACTTCATCAATCAAATGTTACACTCTTGTTTTACGCTCTTAATTTACTGAAAAGTCTGTGTGACACCTGTGTAGCCTCCCTCCACGTGTACAGCAATTCTTATTCTTTCAGGAAACGGTTGAGATGAAGAAGGTGGAGGATGTCTCAGACACAGAGGGATATCCCACCCTGGAAGGCCATTGCAGAGCAGCATCTCTGCCCAGACTGAATGCTGAGTACTACGTAAGCTCTGCAGTGCTCATGATGCTACTCATCTTGTTTTACTGCTCATAGAAAATGCATATTTCGTTTATTGACTTTTTCATTCCTCTGATAATCAATATGAAGTTTGAAAATACAAACACTGTGGATAAGTTAGTTTTCTGAAATGATTAAATCATTGGCAGAGGTAGGAGACTTTGAAAAAGGCTGAAAAAGGCTGCTGGGTGGTATCAGATTAGTGAATGAAGCCGTAAACTAACACGATCGCTCTCTGTCAGTTCACATCAGTTCATCCTGCTCACCCTGACCTCACTAGTCTGACAAATTCACTTTTTTTCCCCTTTACTGAGGATGAGATTCAGAATAGAGATGGATTCAGCTAAATGGATGACATATGGTACTTCTGTTGATCACTGGAAATACAAAGTTAAATCACCGCTACAAACAAAGAGATCACTGTGATGTTATATGGTGGTAGAAATGTCTGTAATGACGAAGAGCTGAATGGCACACACTTGATCTTACTGCATTATTACCAACCATATTATCAGAAACACACACAATCTAAATCTCAGGTGCTGCTACAGACTCTCACTAATGTCATTTGCTGGATACGTGAATGGCTAGTTTAGCTGTAGCAAGTGTACTGGACTTCTGATAGGTCTGAAATTAATTTTAAAAATACAAAAAGTAACAGATAAACATTTTATGACATAGGATTGTTTGATGTCTTTAAAGATAGTTAGATAAAAAAAAGATTTTTCCCACATGCATGTTTCTGCTTGTAGTGCTGAGCTATTAGCCTAGTCTAGCCTAGCTTAGCATGAGAAACACAGTACAGTAGTTACAAGAAATAGAAGAGCATAAATTGTTTATTTTACAATTCTCTTTGAACTTTATGCTAAGAAAGGCAAAGTGCCTCCTTGTTAAAAAGTCATGCTTAGCTCAAAGACATACTGTACTATAAGAGTCATACTGAGCTTCTCATTTAACATTAGAGTATTATTTAGCATTTAGCTTATTTTTGAAATTGTCCAAAATTATTGCATTTTTAGGCAAAATACTGAGATTGCAAAATATGAAATGACGGCTCAAACTATATTTCTTTTAATGAATGTTCAATCTGACAGTTTTTAAACACAAGTGCAAAAGTCATTATAAGACCCTATCAGGTGATGGCAGAATAATGTTTGACAGCAGAGATCCACAGTGTTTGTATTGATTCCTACTCCTGAGACGATTCAAATAGTACACGTCATTTAGTTCTTTTGTACTAGCAAATGAATTATGATAAAATAATTATAGTATATGTAAAATGATTATATTAAACCTACTAACCTGATCATGTAAATGCAATAGATTAACTACTTTAGTGAGTTCTTGGTAATCATAAGGATATTGTTATTAAAATGATATTATTCATCTTTTACATTTCATACAGTTTTCACACTCACACGATCTAACCAGCTGAGTTTTTGCATGATGGTAGTAATCCTTCTAATTTTTTATGACTTTGTCTCATTTTTCACCTATTTCTAAATTGCTGACTTTCTTACTGTCATTTTCTGAGTTACAGTAGCTGCTCTTGTCTGCTGCAAAGATGCTTTTTCTGTCCATCGTTTTCTCTATTTCCTGGATTGTCTCACCTGTCCGATCCTTGTCTTGTTTAGCTTTGCTGTTTGTTTGTCTGTCTCTGTTTGTCTCTCTCTTTCACCCTGCTCTCTCCCCATTCACTTAACATGTGCTTTCCTTTATGTTGCTTTTTACGGCCTCTCTCTTTTTTTCTCTCTCTCTCTTTTTAAAGGATGAGGCTGGTGAATTCAAAAAATAAAGAATATTACCAACTTTGTCCTTTAACTTCTCAAAACTCTCCTCTTCTGTCTTCCCTTTCTCCTGATTTTGATGCCCACTGCTAATGTTTTGCCCACCTCCCTCTTGTGTGTGCTGTCTGATAGCGGAGCCACCCTCGCCACGCCCCTGGGACCCACCTGGCAGTATGTACCACCTGTTGTGCCACCTCTTTGTTTCTCTTCTTTCTTTTTTTCTTCCTCTGCTCTCCTTCCCTCTTGTCCTTTCCTTCTTCTTTCCTTCTTCCTTCTCTCATGTGTATGTCGGCCTCCATGTGCTCCTCTCATCTCAGTGCAGAGGTCACAACCCTCTGCACCCACACACATACACTACACAGTTTACTACTCATTTCATGAAATTGCTTATAGACATACATGCAGCACACATACTTACATTATTCATCAAACATACCCCTGGAGAAGTATCGCTATGTGTATCTGGGGCGCGCTATACTGCTTTACAGCCATTAACTACAAACTACAGTGGTACACTTTGGTAAAATATGTGTGTATGTTTTGTTATGTAGTAACCGTAGTATGTAGTGTGTAGTTTTCTTGTGAGTGTGTGATTGTGAAACAAGGCTGGGACAGTGCTGCTGCTTTCCTGCTTTGAAATAACTGTATTTTCTTTTAATTACACCACCAAAAAAAGAAAAAAAAACCCGTCCAACCTTATCCGTCATTTGATGTTACATTCAGTCTTAAATGCATCATTCATAAAAAAACAAAAGCAAACAGAACAAGTTTGATTTATATCTTTTACACCTCCTATACTACAGATTTTCATTATTTTTGAAAGAATTAAGGAGATTTTTGTCCCCTAATCTTCATTAATAACTAATTAATAACTAATTCCATGAATCTGAAAAGTAAGATTTTAAGACTGCATAGTACATAAAATGACTTGGTAATATCAATATTTTTGCAGTGTTGTGATATTGATGTCTGACTGTAGCTACAGGTTACACTGTAGAGTAGAAACAAGAGGAACAGCACTGCCACCCCCAATGCTGCCTAATTAATGCTTATTAATGAAAATAGCACTCTAACATTTTTTTAACACAGTGGGAATTCAATTCACACCACTTGCAGTTTCTGTGAGTTATATCATTTATTAATCCAGATACATTTAGTTCTATTTGGAAACTCCCAAATCCATTCACTAAAATCTTCTGCTATAGTCGAGGCAGTAACCAGCAGGTGGGGTGGTAGCTTGACTGCTGTTCCAGCTCCCTATCACATCAGTGTGTTACCTGGTAGCTGTTTTGGTCAGTGAGATAAGAAAAAGGTGGGGTGAGTATCAATGACCTCAAAGCTATAGACAAAGTATTAACTCAAGGTAAATTAAATGAAGACTGTAATAGCATCTTTAAGCTGTTTTGGTTTACAATCACCGTTAGCATTAAAGCCAGTGTACTGTATGCTATGCCTCAGCACCAAACAGCAGACATCCATACAAAGTTAGAGATTAGCCGCTGAACATTTTAGAGCATTGAACGGCTTAAGATTTACATATTTCCTTCAGTAGTTGGTAGAGACTGAAAATAGAAAAGACTGAATAATGACTGAATACTAATATGATGGAATAGCTATGCTAATACTAATGTTGATTCACATCTTTAGGAATTGTACAGTAAATAGACCACTTCTCTGTATGTTAACAGGTTTGCCAATTTAAAACGTAATTAATTTAAAAATTAGCTTCTGTTTACAGTTTACTTCTGCTGCCCTTAAGTAGTCATGAAGCAGTGAATTAAGGTTTAAAGAGCAACTACACTTTTGGATGTAGTTACAGGTTGTGGTTAGAGGTAAAACAGGCTTACCAGAAAAGGCACCAATGTAAAGGTTTTCAGCCTGGTGTTAAGTTACTCTATAATGAAAGAAAGCAAGCATAGCTGCATAAAAGCTGTATTTTTTTTTTTACCATGTTATAGAGTGTTTGAAACAGCGCAGAAGTGGTTTATGATGAGAAGAGTTCATTTGTAAAACCAGGTCATCGTTACAATGAATTGCCAGTTCGTTATAGTCCAACATGAATATAGTTGTTTTTCATCTGCGAATAAATGAGCTAATAAATTTCAGGCTAGTGGAGGGAACATGAACATTTTAATTGCTCAGGCAATCCTAAGGTTTATTACAGGAAGAATATTGAATGTACTGAAAACAATAGCCAGAAGTTATACTGCAGCAGTTCTTCAGATCAGTGCAAAACTCACATTTCTAAAGTTTTCTTCCATCTGGTGAGTTTGTTTCAGATTCTCTCCTGTAATGAATTTTATGAATGAGTCACTGAACTTAAGGATTCCCTATGATAACCATTCAAGGCCATGATATAGTATTTGTAAAGCTACCAGTTTATTGTTTAATACTTAGAACATGAGTTTTCAGTGGAATCATCTTTTGAAGAACATTAGCAAATATTAGCTTTTTACAAATTCCACAGAGGTCATTGTCCGCACCCCACCTCTTCTTTGTTCACTAGCAGTGACGCCTGCTAGCTTACAAATGCTTAAGTTCTGTAACTGTAAGTATTGAAGTTCTGTCACAGATTTATTCTTGTCAAACCTTTCTAATATCTGTGCCTGGAGAAGAACGGGTTGAACGTCGGTCTTAGACGAAAGGTTGCCGTCCACCGGTTGTGTTATGTGTGTGTCGTGGATATATTGGTGATCCAATACATGTGGTTTGGGTTAAACCACCACTGCCGCCCCTCTCTACTCTACTTTCTACTCACACCTGTCTGCATTTCTCTTTCCCCTCTCAAGCCGATTGTGGACCTCAGCCCTATAAGACGTTCGGCATCCTCGCTGACTCCACAGTACCAGCAGGAGGGCGGGCTGAGGGAGTATAACCTGGAACGACCGGACCTGGCCCAATCCTCCACCGGGCCAGGGCAAGTACAGGGCCAGGACAGAGCCCACCACCATCACCACCACCACCGCTGCCATCGACGCAGGGACAAGGACAAAGACAAGAAGCAGAAATCCCTGGACAGAGCAGCATCAGTGCAGCCCTCCAGCACTGTCGGTGAGACAAAGAAAGGAATGAAATAACTGTACACATATTCTACAGATCAGTGTTTTTCAACCTATTTTGAGCCAAGGTACATTTTTT